>LQRL01185053.1:12966-24203 GCA_001703475.1 Hydroides elegans
CACAATCGCTAAACGAAGGTTATCATTTTTCGGACATGTATGTAGATTGCCTGAAGATTCACCAGCCCAGAAAGCTCTAAAAGAAGCATTAAAACCTGTTATGAAACCGAGAGGAAAATCCAAGAATACATACCTAGCAACTCTCAAGAAACAACTCAAATTGAAAGGTATCAATACCATAGAAAAGGCCCAAAGAATAGCTAGAGATATAGACATTTGGCGAAATATACTAGGATAAATTCGAAAGAAGGAACATCTATCAGAAGAAGAAGAAGAAGAAGAAGAAATTAACCCTTATCTTACGAAATAACAAACGGACATAGAACGACAATTTAAGCATGAAATTCGTTTTAAACAAACCCCAAATCGGTGGCACTGATGGTCTAATATTTGAAAAGTTATTCAAACCGCCCTTCCAAGGCATCAAAAACCGGGAAAAAGCATATAAGGCGACATAAATAGTTCGCGCTAACTGTCGACAAATTAAGCGCCTTCGCATAAAATGAGTAATAACCGTTATCGGTTTATTGTCACCTTATGAGCGATCATCAACTGCGTATATCCACTTCGGCGACCCCCGCCAAACTACAGGGCCACCAGCTTATTGATGAATAAACAGACTCGGGAGACCAGTCAAGTTATAAAATTAGTATGCAACACGGAACTCGCGATTTCTTTCCATAACCTCACACATGATTCTTTTGGGAAAAGGACGCGGAACCTGACTTTGATATTCGCTCCACAAATCGCAACCCTCCATGAATAAAAACGGAAACTCCCTTATGAATCCGACCTCAAAATGAGCTATCTATCAACCGAAACCGTATCAAAGGGAGCACAAAAAAATGAAGTTCCACAGAAAGGGTTGATCTGGTCGAGGGATCAATCTGTGACAAATCAACATAGAACCTTATGGGCTGGTCCCCTGGTACGGCAAATACACCGACATTGCACTAATGTCGGAAATGTGCCAGGCATACATAAGCAGTGGGTTCAAATCCCCGATGGGAAGGACCATCGGGATAAAACCAACAGACCAAAACGGACAACATAGGATTGATCTTGAATATTAACCGGATTTTCTCTTGACGAAAAAGAAATGTCAGTCAGAAAAATTAACTGTGTTTTGTGAAAGTTTTCACCAGGAACACGTGGTAGTTAAAATAAGACTTCCTTTCTCAATTACACTTTGCTCATATATTAAGTTCTTTCCCTTACATCTCCATTTCGCAAAACGATATCGATCTCTAGCATCACATGACGCGACAGAAACTTAAATATAGCACCGAACCAACATACCTTGACAAACAAACACAATTGGAGGGGGAAGGGATGGGTCCGACGGAGTTCATTCTAAGAACGACCGTGGATAGTAAATATACGCTGTTCACATCAACCCCTCCCCATCCCCCACCTCCAAAATCCTTCACCTTCAAGTATGATCAATTCCTAAGATAAACACTGCCTTCCATGTCACCAATAGAGATCCGAGCACCGAGCCCTCGGGGCACAAACGCCGGGATCCTGAACATAATGTTGTCTTTGCAATATCAGCTCCAATGCCTCCTTTTTCTGTTTACGCCTGGTTAAGGTGAGGCTCTGACAGACCGTGCACAGGACAATAGCCAGTGCGAATTGAAAACGCAATCGAGTGGAAGAAAATATCCCAAGGAGGAGTGGGTGAGGGGGAATGAAAAAGGGTGAGAAAAGAGTTTTTGAGAACGAACAACAAAAAATGTCTAGGTAAATATGGGATGGCTGATACTGTTTGTACGCTGTCCCGGCCCGCGCTAGGGCTAGGATGTCACACAGTCCCCTCCTGGAGAGCCTCGAGTTTACAGTTGTGTTTTCAAAATAAAATGGGATTAATGAGCCATGATTGGGGTGCCATTAGATTGCGATTAAAGGCAATGTTTACCGTCGCTATTAAAAGCAATTAAGAAATGTTTTCATGACACATTGCAAGGTCTATTCACTTTTCTCTTTCATCTTTGGTCTAGTTTGAGTCTACATATCAGGTACAGTGAATAACCAGGGAAGAATTGTTGATGGTAAATTAAACTATACATTATATACAGCAGATCTTTTTTAGGTGAGACTCTATCCTTATTCAAGATAAATTTTGTAATCAGGATAAGTTACTCATGGTTTATATTCTGTATATTTTTATCTAATTCATATATAGAAAATACTTTTATAAGGTAATAACAATTCCAATAACGTAGACACGAGTACGATAAATAGCACAGTCGTTTAGGCCAAACAAAATAAAAATATACTCCTTGAGTGATAATAATACCAAAGACGTTGGCACAGCTTGCAGTTTTGTGTTATTCTGTATTAACTGATGGCAAAAAGACAGGTTACTGTTAAACACTAGTTGTAACTTAGAAGCTAGATAGACGAACTATGCCCACTCTCGGTTCAGTAAAGTAAAGAAATTTCTAATTATCCAACTATACTAAATGATGCTTGTAACTCACCATGAAAAATTGTCTAAATATCTGCAGGATGATATCCGAAATTGAAAATCAATAATTTAATCATATTCAACTCAATCAAGTCACATCGATATTTTAGAAAAGGCAAAATTAGCTTGCCAGTTTTACACACAAACACAGGTACACAAAATCAGAAACATATATATATATATATCCTTAAAACTTCGTAAGACCCACTACAGGTTTTTTCGCAAGACTGATCGAGACTGAGTCTGAGGGGGATATCAATATAAGCCAGCCCTTAAATGGTGGTGGGGCGAAAATGCCAAAAATTGATCTGGACTCCATGTTTACGACCAGGACGACGTTTAAAACGGAGGGGGGAAGGGGAAAACCAGCTCACTAGTCTAATTGATTCCTATTGAAAAACAATTACTTTTAATGATTTCACCATCACTCCAGTGACAGTCCTAGTCATTTCACTGAGGCATGTGCCTCTGCAAAACCCGCGTCGCAAATCCAATACGCTAACTCGCAACCCCGTCACCGCCGCCGAAAAATTGACATCTTCGCATCGAGTTTTGCTTCATTATAAGCCTTGCCATAAGCGAGCGACCCCAAAGTCGATATAATCGGAGATGGTTAAGAGAAAAAAAGAAGGGGGGAGTGGGAAGGCGTAATGTTTAAAGAGCACCATCAACATCATTATCGTCACAAAAAGACCGATACTCTATTGACCCCAACCACCCATAGTCCATTGCCTACTAGGCACTTATAATCTTCTTCCGAGTTCGACTTTTCCCATTTGTTTCCCTTTCATGTTGCGGCGCTACCGATTCTCATCTATATAAGGCACTTTTTGTAAATCAGAAACCATGGAAAGAATAATTTTCTTCTCCTTCTTCCCATCTACGTAACCTTAAAAACGTCGCATCCATTTTTCAGTGTCACACGAGATCTCTTGATTCCATCCAGAATATACATAAGCCGATATGTTAACACAAAAAATAGTAAAGTTTAATCAAATAGCACCAGCCTTTGATTATCAAACCAAATATACTTTAACCGCTAATCCCCAACGGCTCACTTAGTTTTAGATGATTTTATCGTGCCCGTTCAGTCTTATCAGAGCTTAATAATTCACGCCATGCAAGCCAGGACCTGTAAATTTATGCTGTAATTAAACTGATGAGATAACTTGAAAAATGGTGTGAACATTACCATCTAGACGCCTGAAATAATAACAATGAGAACAAAACAACAATAATGACAAACTTTTTGTGTATCTATAGGTTACAAATGTTGAGTTTCTTAATATTCAATTTTCAACAAATAACATAACCATTCGCTGTGGACCGCAACAATATGTATATATTGTGAGAGGAATCGTAAAAGGTGTCATTGGTAATATACACATTATGCCCCAACTGGATGACAGACGGACATGACAAAAATGACATTGGCTGAAAATGGGTATCCAGCAAATCGTATGATAAGGATCCTTGTTTCAAAAATCATGCATAAAAGAAATTACTCAAATATATTAACTAAGATTTACATTGAGCGAGCTAAGAAACGACAGCATTGGAACATAAAGAAAACACCATCATGGCACTTAAATCCAACTTTTAACTTTATAATCGTTAGGACGCAGATATTGATATACTAAGTATTTCCACTGCTTTCTACACATCCGTTCATTTAAGTATGTTGTATGGTATGTGTTTTATTCCCAACATCAAGTTTTCATTGGATTACAGTATACAGTCTGACTGTTAATCTATTATAAGCTTTATAATTATAATCAAATTGTCCTCTGTAATAATGTAAATGAATTAAACTAATTTCTCAAATCTATCAGATACCCACTTTTTCTTTTCCTTGTCTTCTTCATTTTCTGTCTTCTCGGGCTTTTCACATGTAAGCTGCTGTCCATCCTCGGTGTTACCAGAGCTGCAACAAATATATTTAAATATGACCGGTGTTTCGCGCTTTTCGCTGACCTGTTGTATGATATTTTCGTCCATGCTAGTAAGGCGTCTGAGGTACATGTAATTGTACTTCATTTTGGACTTGAATCTACTATTACGGTCAGATATTTTTGTTCACATGTTTGGCGCTCGAAACTTGATATTTTATACCATTGTATTGTAGTAATGTACCATACCAAAAAATAGTAATTTAATGTTTTTGATCAAAACTTCGCTCGTAAATAATTTTGGATCATGCCACTGGGCCATCTATAATAGGACACTAGTAGTAGTAAGAAGTCCGTGTATGTGCAAAACCAGATTGTTTTCACATATGTCCTATGTGTCAATCTGGTTACAATTCTTTACATACTTATTAAAGCAGGATCCAGCAAAATATATTCAATATTAAACATCACATATTTTTATATATCATATTGCCAAATGGATCACTCACAAACTTTAGCGACAGACGAATTAGTTTGATTACTCTAATCGTATCAGCAAGGTTGGACAATAAGACACAATTTAAAACAATTCTGAGGCATAAAGGCAAACATTCTGAACCAAGAGCAAGTGCCGATCGCACTGCAATTCTGGGCGTTTGATTGTTTTGATTATATAAAAAATAGTGTCGCCAACTTGGTTAAGACTTTCAGTTTTGCAAATTCTGTCAAAACCAACAAAACGAACAACTACATGTTCAAAACTTTATTTAACGCTCATAAAATAGTGGCTGCGACTTAACATTTAAATGCTCAAGCCCGACCAAGCTTATGTAAATTTTATATATCTATTTTTTTTCACAATTAAGGCCAATTTCGTCACTTCAATTTATTCGGTCAACCCTCATAAATGCTTCACTACATTTATGTTAGCGCGACGTAGGAAATTAAGAAATATACCAAAACATGGGAGAACTTTATCACATGTTTTCAAAATATAAAAATAGACAATATCTAAAAGTAAAGAATTTATAATTAATAAAGTTCATTCGAAACTCATACTATTTTAATATAATTGCATATCAATACAAATATACCTATAACTAATTTCACTTTTAAACCCGTCACTGGTCTAAATGACCAATACCCATAATATTAGATATATTAAGATCAACTTTCGATTTTGGCACATCATATTTTATTTTCATACACCCTCGTAAATGTTCGTGTGCGGTGGACCGTCATACATTTGTACTCCGGATGAAGACATTTAGAAGAGCCGGTACTCGTAGTGTTTTAAATACGAGTACACAAATAATACAATTTCAGAGAATAGGCTTCTTCGGAGTGATTTCAATATGTCGTCGAACGGTATTGTAGAAACGGGTAGATGGGGCAAAAGCCAAAATCCTGACTTGTGTGTGTATTCTTACAGATAAAGTTCGACTTTTATTTCGAAATATGTGTCGCAAAGCAATTATTTTATTCTATTGCGCTGGATCAGCCGCTTGAATTCTCCCAGTCTTTTCCACAAAATCCAATTTCAATTTTTCAAAGGGGTTTCCTTATATGCTTATACAAAATGTTCACCCCAAAATGGTAAAATATTTAGTTAACAAACCGGCTTTATCGCTCAACCCCGAGAAACTCCGAGTTGACTTATAGCAAAACCACTGGTCCACCGGCCCGGGGCCCTATTTTTACGGTCGGGCAGGTCGATTTTCAAGATTTGTTGGGAGGATGTGTTTACAAACTTTGATTTTCCGGCTGGTGGTTTTACTTTCGTGCTGGTCGATTTTTTAAACCTTCGGTCTGAATCTCGGCAAATGGGCGGGCAGATTTTTTTTGCAAATTGCTTTTCTCTGAAATTGTCCAAAAATGACAGTAAATCTCAAGAGAAAATGTTATTGGAACAGTCGATAGTGCTCAAGTTGCGACGTTTAATTTTCTTTCAATCAAAGAAACACTGATTGACATTGCTCGTACGAGTATAAGGGAGTTCGATAATTCGATATTCGCGGATGTCGTCATAATAAAAGGGGGATAACCGTTGGTATAACATATAAGAAAAAACCCTCGGAAAATTGGAAATTTATTTTTTTGGAAAGATTTCAGATAGTTAACACTTATAAACCACAAAATTAAATAAGCAATAGTATACTTTAATACATACTTTGATCTTGAATGTATACATATACTCTAAGTATGCGTATACTAGAGCGATTTTCAACGTTTCACCCTCTTTTTATTGGTTAAATATCCGCGAATATATAATTTTCAGGAAATGTCGAACTCCCTTATATTTTTTATGGCAAAACGTGGGTTTGTTTATATTTATTATCGCCCAATTTCATTGATATTTTGCAATAACAAATACATAACAAATAGGCCCATTATGATTAAATCGATGAAACCATAAAGATAATGCGAAAATCATATATCAACCACACCTTATATCAAACACTTTGACAAAATTCATATTTGAAAACCCGAACAGGGTTCCGGAGCTGAACACGGAAGCCATTTTGAAACAATCGAATGTCGCTTAAGTCCAAAACAATAATAAATAAAGATTTTTCATTAAAATCAGTTGAAATTCTTCAAAAACTTAATGGAATCTTAACAAAACAGGCAAAAGTTGAGAAAAATCAATAAATAGTAGTTAACAATGCTCTGATGTAGTAAAAACATGCTTGAAAATAAATGATTGCCTAACTGTTACAGATGCTAAAAAAGGCTTCTTATACTCAAGATGCGGCAAATCAAATGTAAAAACTTCCAAACGAAGCTTCCATCTAAGCAAGGTCGTGATGATAACAATGTTTTATATAAATAAAATATCATACAATATCATAAATAAAAAATCAAAAGATCATAAAGCAAGAAATATCCAATCAGATTCCCATCGATTTATATGAGGGAAATGTCGTAATGTCATGGGTACTGTCACGAGTTCGTCGCATAAAGCGACATCCAGCCACTCAGGTGAAGCAGTTGTTTTAGCTCAGTTGTTAAGAACGTCGGATTATCGGTGCACGCAGAAAATGGGTGAACAAACCCGTTGCTTCGAGTATTTAGGCTCGACTGGGTTTGGTTCACCCTCTAACGATTAAATGTTATCAAAATTATATCGGACTCGTGCAACAGATCTAATGCTTTAATGTCATATCTAAACCATGGGGCATGGGGATAGTGTCACGGGCTTGTTGTATATAATCGTCTCACAACAGCTCAGATAGAGCACTTGG
The DNA here is from genome assembly GCA_001703475.1 of Hydroides elegans. Taxonomy (NCBI): domain Eukaryota; kingdom Metazoa; phylum Annelida; class Polychaeta; order Sabellida; family Serpulidae; genus Hydroides; species Hydroides elegans. The sequence goes on from LQRL01185053.1 coordinate 20,571, forward strand.
TTATCGGCTGAGTATATGCTACAGTATATTATTTCTTGCAGTCTTTCCGTTTATATACATATGCAGGTTTTGTTGCTTTACTGATGCTGTACACGTAAATCGACTTAATGAACATGCCGATGAGAATGAGAAGTTCAAACACCAAGCAGCGAAAGACGACGTCTCCTTGAATTATACTTTTCAATCGCTAAAAGGTAAACCCGTCCCAGAATGAGCATATATTGGAAGGAAGCTCAGTAACATACACATCGAACGATGTAAACAGAAAGGACCTCCTTAGCAGTGATGGCATTTATACGACACGTACGCGCAATCAAATTGAATCAGAAATCATGTGAGGGTAGTTTTCCTGTGGATAACAGCAATATCACATTCTCTACTTCCGTCATGATACAACTTATAGCAACAATGCCCTGTGAAGCGTAGACCCTCAAAGCGGTCGATATACAAAAACTGGAATTTTTAAAAATGCGATGCCTAAGATATATACTTAGAATCCCTCATCCCGACAGAAAGAGAAATGCCTACACAATAAATGCCCTCCAAATGGTGCTGTCTTTCGATTTATCTTCTAATTAAAATACAAGAAAAATGCTGCACCAGAGGCGATGTATCTTTTAGAAAGTATACACAGAGTGTATATTTTTTCCACAACTAGAAGATCGTGGCTAAGCATGTTTTCGTCTTGAGAATGAGAACAATCAGTGATTATTCAATTGTCGTACGTGGCTCGTACGTGGAAGTAGACACATTAGTCCTCCTGTAGAGAATCCTGAAATAAAAAATACTATCGCGAATACTGTCGGGAATCATTCGCATAATTTGAGGCTGTAGTGCACACATCGGATAATGCTTATATCTGACTATGATGGCTAACGAACTAGAGTAGTATATTGTAAAGTAACTCTCTGTATGCAGTGCAGAAAGTCCTTGTTAGGTCTACGAAAACAAATAGAGTGATTTGTTTTGCTTGTGGCATATCTCTTGAATCCATGGAGGTAAATATCATCACCGGTGTACCGTCTTCATGATTAAGACATGCTGTGGTTTTGGATACATATTACTGGTTATTTCAAGTGTAAGGTATTCAACACAACCTGCTATTTTGTACACCGATATCTTACCCTGCTATAGATTAGCGAGACATTGCATATTGATCGTAAAACGAATTTGGTTCACTTGAGTGTATAAATATTTAGAAATGACGCGATTTTGCAACCTGTGTCTCATGGCATTTCCCCAAGAACACGCCAAACAGTTTTGTCCGTATTGAACCCATATATAAGCCCAAACCATATGTAAGCAGAAATCATATGAGGGTGGTTTTCCTGTGGATAACAGCATTATAATATTCTCTACTTCCGTTGGACTGGATGCCTCATAGAGGTGCTCCAATTGTTGATTGTTCGCAAACAATGGCCAATGTTTCTTGCATCTATTAGACAACCAACAATTTTTTAATATATTTTCCAAATAACTTAACCTCTTATTTTTTTAATGAGAATAGTTTGATGATACATTTTAAACGCTTTTTTTAAGTGCTTTACTTTGCATTTTAATTATGAATAATCGTGTCGATTAAGATATTGATTACATATATTATATTTTAGCAAGGGAAATATAACTTTAGTGGCATAGTTTTCTTGAAATTGGTATCTGTTATTTATAGCCTAATTATTGGAAATCTAAATGTAATTTCTTATACATGTTGCATTTACTATGTTGTATACAGTTGTAACACAGCATAAAATTGCTTAATGCATTGTCTTCTGCCAATGCTAGCTATCAAGATAAAAAAACTTATATATAAATATCATAAAAAGTGTTTATTTATAGTAGTTTGAAATATAAATTATCTAAACGTGTTTTGATTTATCAAGCGTAAAAGGTAACATAAACGATACTTAATGAAATTGTAAAAATCAATTAGATTTATTCAAATTATCTTCTTGTCTGAGATGTTTTGACACTTTCAATATGATTCTTTTCTTATCATTTTGTTATTATTTGAATTGGTAATTTTGTTTGCCTGAATTTAACGGAAGATGTTGTTTTATTCTTCATATCTTTCATTTTGTAAAAGTTTATTATTTCAATACCTTTTTTCTCATATATCCAATAGTCAAAAGTAATAATCATTTATGTAAACAGTTATATATCACATGTTAAGATATTTGTTGCAAGTGCTTTGTAATAATAACACGGGGTACTTTTTTATTCGAAATGCTATTTGCAGCAAGTTGCTGAAACATTCAAAGATGATTTTATTCAAATCTTCTGTGGAAAGGTAATACATGTTTAAATACTGAACACTAGAATACTGAGTTCGACTTGATTTTGCAGATATTCAATGTTGGTATCAATATATTTATATATTAAGCACATTTTGTCGAGGTTCCTTTGCGGACTTTTGAAATATGTTAAATTCAACTACGGATAATTCATATATTTATTTATTAACGTGATATATATGAATTACCTCATACCTTTCTCTGATAAATATTAGAGCGTTGTTATTTATAAACACCATTATTCAAACCTAATCAATTTGTCATAATCGTCTTATAGAATGATGTCAAAATTGCACAATTAGAAAAATACTTATTTTTACTGCCTTCAGCATTCATCATTTGAACACTAGAAGATTGGGTCTTGAGTAATTTAGATTTTTTCTGTCGCCATGAATGTGCAAATTAAGTTTGAGCCTTTGGGAACGTATTGTAGTTTTTTAGTGATAATCAAGCTATTAATTCATGTACGATGAAATATATGCAACATTTTTTTCTCTGCCCACACTAAGAGCTTTAAGTATTTCAAGTTTGAATTTTTAGATATAAGGGCAGTTCATTGAACATTTCAGTGCCTTGGACATACCTCTTTTAAGATAAAGTTAATAAACACACGATGTAATCATAACTAAAATTAACCACTTTATAGAATAAGTTTACAACTGGTTCGCTTTAAAAAAAGATAGTCTTAATAAGACCGCTTGAGCAGTTGAACACTGGGAACACTTTTTATCGAATCTGGAATTGAGGTCCATATTTCTAGATCTGCTACAGCGAAGGATTGGTATCCAGCTGACTTTAGGTTCGAATACGATACATATGTATGTAAGGCATATATTGTTAAAACTTAAACCTGGTGTAATGTATATGTATTTACAATTAGTTTTTCGAGGCTTAAGGCCTAAAACATCACTTATCTTAAAATGTTTTTTTTTTGGCAAAATAAAAATTTATTGTAAAAATAGTATTTGAACGATTTCTTTATTTACCTGCACAATAATGGCATCTGTACCGAGCAGGCAATGTAGTAGCAGAGGGAGCCATCTGCGCTGATTGACAGCTCTTTATTGAATTGCGCTTGCGCAGTGCTTTGTTTTGCTGCGCATTAGGCCATTGCGCAAGGTCGGTGGGTTACAGCTGTCTAAACATGGAAGCTTCTCAATGCGTTGATTTGTCTACATATATTGAAGAATAACTCCCTCGTGACTGGCCAGCCAACCAGATTAAGACATTGAAAAGAAACTGTAAGTTCTATTGTCTAATTACTGTATAATCAATAGTTTTGATTTAAGCTGTGACCATGGAAAAGATGGAGGATATTAGTGGCGACCAAGCTACCCCTCAA
>LQRL01185061.1:0-11370 GCA_001703475.1 Hydroides elegans
TTTAATATTTTAAACAAGATGAAAATTCATTTGAAATGTTATTTTACTTGGATTAAACTGAATCCCCATCCCCTATCTTTTTCATTAATACCGGGCTATACATGTATCTATGCATGAAGATATTTCCATATTTTGAATATATCCTTTTTGTATTTTTTTCAGAAGATACTTATATATCTCTTTGATTTTCTTTCATTGTTTTCTTAATAAGAACATTTGAATTGGCAATCCAATCTTACACCGGTGTCAGATGTAAAACATCAAGTTGACTCATTATCAACACATTACTTAAATGTGTTGATAACGCGTTTATATGCGTTTATATGCATGTGCATAATAGTCATTGTCAAGTAACATTGTCGTATTAATTAAAACCTAGGATTTTCTATATATAGTTTAAATATGTGATAAAACTGACATTTCCAATCGAAATATGCAATTTTTAGTAAGATAACATATTAATATAATGTATATAAAAGGCTTAATATTCAGTTTGAATCACTTTTCAAATTTAGAAGTGTTAATTTAAGGGCTAAGTCTACATTTGTAAGCACATAAAAATATTTTTAAAATTCTGTCCGAAATTCCGATGAGCCCGATTTCGCTACCTACATTTTTTGGCGACGAATTGCTCAATAACTATTCTTTATTTTCTACTGATTTTACTAAATCAAATAGTTAAATGGCTAATGTACCAATATGTCAATATGTCAGCTGAATAAATCTAATAATAAAACGTACAAAAACAATCAAACTCAAAAAAGTGCTGATTTTGTCCGAAAATCCGATTAAGTCTTCTATTAAGTACTGGTTATTTTAACTTTTGATTTATGCACCTACATGTATATAGAACCCATGGGTAAAGTCAAAGTTGTGTTCCTTGAGGATGACTTTATATGATATTTGATTGTTTCATTCATCAAAAAGGCATGTAACGTACGTAACGAAAAGTTCTTATTGTTTTTATATCAATCTTATGAATCGATGTAAATTAAATCTTTTTCTATAATATCCTCCTAGCTAATACCTCGATACAATAGAATATTAATTGTTTTGATTATCGGACCTGTTAACGAAATATAAATGTTTGAATAGTGTAACGTACGTAACGAAAAATGGGTAAAAATTAATTTTAATTTTAATTAAACTATTTATTAGAGTTAATTGTAAGAAACAACAAATAAACCTAAATGAGCGTACGTTTTCAGGAAATAGCATGTCCTTTTTTAATATTGTTGACATCATGTTTGATAGTTTTTTTACAATATTTCTTACAATATTTCTCTAGAATTACATTCAATTTCTGGGCATTCAACGTCATTTAAACTTTACAACTGATATAGCTAGTGTTAGAATATTTACCAGCCCGATTTATCGCTAAATTGTCATTTTTGAATCGTGTAACGTACGTAACGCACTATGGTTAAATTTAGATTTTCACTTTTTTTTTATTTTAATGAAATAAGCACCATTAATCTAATTGATAAATCAAAGTAAAATGTTAGAAACTTTCAATAAACATAAATGGGCTCACATTTATATAAAATGAAATTACTTTTTTTCTAAATATGTTGACATCACATTTGATATCGTTTGTATCAGCATTTTTCCTTAAATATATTCAATATCAGGGTTATTTTATAACTTAATGATAGCTTTATTAAACCGTACGGGGTTTCCTGCCACATTTGGGGAACAACAAGACATGAATGGGAGCCTTCTTAAGATTTTTGTTATATTTTGAAATAATTAAGGGACAAATTCATATTATAAATGTGATAAATATGTTGCTTTTTGCTGACGCAATATTTGATTATTTATTGCTTTACAACTTCATTTCGATATTGTAATAACGTTGACATGCTGATATTTATTTTCTGCTCATTTTTATTGTCTTATTAATGGAAATGTTTCATCATTGAATTTTTGTAACAAAACAATATTTTTCGCAAAAATGGGGGTATTTTGATGAAAATTGTGGTTTGAATCTTATGTTTTTACTTTATTAAAAGTTATTTTATATGAAGTGATCATATTATTTCAGTTTATCACAATAGCGGTTGAAAACTATGAATCAATAGGCATCCTAGAAACAGTGATGACATTGTAACGTACGTAACGTAACGTACGCAACGCTGGTCGGTCAGATAAATGACATTTTTTTGAGCATATCAAGTATCATAACCTATAGTAGGTTTCATAGCAAGAAGGCCAACTCAATACTAATTCAATCTATAATGCACTAAGTCTGGTCACGGACTTTCTGGAGCAAGCATAGCGACTTATGTTATAGGTGCGAAAAACCCATGTCAAAATTTGTAACGTACATAACGATAACATAATTGACTGTCATGAGAAGGAGAGTGTACTGAATGGTTAGATGAATTTTGTTTTATGAACATGACCATCAAACCTTCAATCAGATACAAAATTATGAAAGAAAGGATGCCTGTGGTCTATAATATGCCCCTTTGAATACAAGAAACGTTCTAAAAATGTAACGTACGTAACGATGGAATTGCCCAATTGCATTTAAGATAGCGAAATAAAATCTTACAAGATTAATTTCAATATATTATTTCAGTTTACATGTATCTAACCATCATACTTGAGTAACAACTATACTTTCATTATTAATTTGCACTTTGCATTTTTCTTAACATCTATAAATGATTTCCTGAATAGTACACTTCATACAGTGTCAAATTAAACCTTAAAACAACCTTTAGATGAGTACATTTTATATGATGGCCACCCGCAAAATAAACCGGGATGTTTAATTAACGTAATTGACGATCACAAATAATAGATATTAACTGTGTTTCAAAGAGATAATAAGTCAATGTTTTATTATCTAATTACAGATTCCTATTGAGTATTAACAATACATTCCCCCCACCTAGCACTCTTTCACTTAACATAAAAGACAAACATGGGTTTTATAGCATAAAACTAAAAGCCCTTGATATGTGACCCGCCCAGAACAAAGCCAACAAATCCGTTTTATGAACGACCATGTTGGTTTTTATTCCGTCCAGCACGATATAAAAAATACATAACTCACACTTGGACCAGCTGCTCTGATTTTACGCCTGGTCATCAATATTCCCGCCTCTTATTCTTGCTATCTACTCACATTCATTTGTTAAACTATGTTAAGGAAATATTTTGTTTCGGTCTTGTAATAAAAACACGGATATTATATCCAATGTTGACACACGCTGATAACATATATTGACGTTAACATATATTTGTAAGAAATGGCACATAATGAAATAGCATATAATAAAATCTTAGATCCAAGAATAATAATCTATAAAAGCCATACACTTGATTTAATTAACAAGTGAATGTACTTACATATTCAAAATAGATTTTATGTAAACGAATTTACAGTTTTCTTTCTCATTTGATTGAATATATATTACATATGATTAGGTGTAATTAACATTTGTAATATTAAAACATAAATGTATCTTACGAAGGGGTTTTGGCACTTCGGCGTCTACCACTTTGACCTCTTAGGTCCCTTTGTAAATGGTACTCCGACCTCTCGTCGAGACACTTCGGTCCCTCAAGAAGAAGACACTTCGGTTCATCGCAAAATCGTTTCGGCCCCTCGTAAAATACATTTCAGCGCCTACTACTTTGTCCACTTTCACTTTAGCCTCCTGAATAGATGCTTATGAAAATTATAAAATTAATCTTATCAATGAGCAAAATGCAATGAAACATATTAATCTTTGATAGGACAATATCATTCCATTTGAACGTATGATTTTGTGTTCATTTATATGCTTTTAACTTTGGTCCAATTCGGGAATTTTCAAAGTTATTGAAATCTTTATAACCTTTTGGAGTCTACAATATGTCGTCTTACTATAATGGTTGAATATGATGCACATAAAGATAATCCGTCATCAATTTGTAATGTGTCGGTTCGGATTTGCAAAAAGCAATACGAAATAGCAATAGCAAACAGTATTTTTTATTTGACTCCCTTGCGACTTGAAATAACTCATTGTCATCTCATTTTTAATTTTCAATATTATTCTTGTCACATTTCAGCCATTATAAACACAAATTACATTCAAATTTATTTAAAAGATCAAGTCTCTTAGTCGTCTTTACAGGTATCCAACCAAAAGGACGGTCAAAAAGTCAAAAGTGACAGCATGTACCAAACAGTTTCCGTCCAAAACGTTTCCCACCATTTGATTTCCAGACACGAAGATTACTAAATAGTCAACATAATCAAAGCATTTTTCTCTAATGTCTTGCCTTAATTTCATAAGAGGTCTAGTCTATACAATTACTAGAAATTATTTTGCACATGACCTGTAAAATGAAGTTTATTTAGGAGGGAAAACTTTTGACTGAAAACTGTCTTGCACATGGTCTCATCGTTGGAAACATTATGACTGGAAACTTATTGGCCGTATAGTTATAACCCGGATTTGCATCTACACTATCAAAAACTAACAAAACAATACATTAATAATAAAATAGGCCTAGCGCGGATTTGAACTGGGGATAACTACAAAAGAAATCGTTTGCACATGGCTTTAATTGAGACAATTTAGGATGAGTAAAATTATGGCCGAAAAATTTTTAGCCGGATATTTTTTACCCGGATTTGTCAATACACCATAACAAACGAACAAAACAATATTTATAATCAAAATAGACGTAAAGACGCTACGTTCTACCTAAAATATGCCCTGAAAAAATTATCTGGTTTCTGTTTGGTGGTTTGTAAATATACCTGTCAAAAAGTAACTTAAATCATTTCACAGTTATTATTTTTAACTTTATAATATTTTCCAAAAAAAATAATATTTCCACATACTTACTCTAACCATTTCCCAACAATAATGTAAACTTTGATTGTTGTTATTTGCTGAAACAATAGAGTAATGTTAAGAATAAGTTGATGGGGTTACCTAAAATTCACGCTTGACTTCATGTCTTAGATGTGTTAAAGCTTTGTTTCATAGCATTCATTCTTTCATTTACCCATTGGAACTCTTTGAATAAACATGTTGCGTTTATCTGAAGGTGACTGATGGCAAATCGTTTCCCTTTTGTCACGAGTGGGTTGGAATCAGAAGAGGTTAGCCCGCGAATTCGGAGTGTCGCAACCAACGGTTCGTGCGGCCCCTATCGAGAATCAGGCAAGCGGGCGAGGTTAAGAATAATCTCAGATCGGGTCTTCCGATTTGTACCGACGTTAATGAAACTTATTGTCGCGTTTCCAATCAAACTGTTCGAAACCGCTTGCATCACGCCAATTTTAGAGCTCGTAAACCCGCTCGTTATCGATTACTTAACGAAAGAAGGAAGGAAACTTGACTAACGTGGTGCAAAATCATCGTAATAGGGGTGCCGAACAATGGAGAAATGTGTGTTTTAGGACGAGTCTCGTTTCGCATTGCGCCATATTGATGGCAGGGCGCTCGTGTGGCGCAACCCCGGCACTCGATTCGATGAGGCCAACATGATCCAGCATGACCGCTTTGGAGGAGGCAGTGTTATGGTGTGGGGCGCGATCAGTTGGTGTCACAAATCGGAACTGGTGCTAGTGTATAATACCATGGATAGCAATTTCTATCAGGACCCCATCTTAGAGCTAGTTGCGATTCCGTTCGGTCTTGGTTCTATAGGTCAGGGCTTTATATTCCAGGATAGCAACGCCCGCCCCTACCGTGCTCAAATTGTCCAGGATTTTCATAAGAGTTATCTTGACTATACATATCTAGACCGGCCGCCGTTCAGCCCAGACCTGAATCCCATCGAACATGCATGGGACATGTTAGGGAGGGCTATTAAACGCCTTGATCAACAACCCCACACTGTGGAGGAATTGGGGCTAAACCTTCAGGTAGAATTGGACAATATTCCGCAGACAAAAATCCGCTAACTTATACGATCCATGGGAAGCAGAATACGCGAATGCATTGGGGCACGCGGATGCCCCTCTTGTTATTGATTATCGAATGATAGAATAAAGCAGGTGATCTCACAAGTGATGTTTAATTCAGTGTTATGAATTCTGCACCAAATTTTCTATACCCCTGCTCTGTTACATCACACATTACGCTACTGTTTCCTTGAATAATAACAGAAAGATGATATAAATATACCAACAAGATACCAATCCAACCAGATATACCAAAACAAATAAATATATAAAATCTAAAGTAGCAGTAACTAAGTTTGAAAAAAATATAGAAATTACTTTTTATGACGGGTTTATAAGTATATAGACTCTGCTAACACATACATTGATAAATCAAATATAATCGATTATCAAAAAAGGCCTTGATTTTAAACGTTTTATTTATGTATGAATTCATCTTCCCTGGCAATCAATCGTCGGTCTAGGCGTGGTAGTCTACTACCGGTATACTGACCAATGCTAACCGATCTTGCAACAATAATACTCCGGAGGCAAGGGGTGTACATATAAAAAATATGTACATGCGTTTATATTTAGCAAGATAGGATTTTATTAACATATATTTGATCGAAAAGTATGTTGTGGGTAAATGTTTCCAAGCTATACAACGAGTTTTTTCTCACTTTTTCACTTTAAAACGGTTTCATTTTCAAACGTATATTTTGTTAATATGCAGCTTCAAAATATCATGGCAAACAGTTTTGCAAATAGTATATCAACAAATTTAAAATATATTTGTCTAACTGACTTATTTATTGACTCTTGTCTACATACACATAAAATGTCACACATATAAAACAACCTAGTCTCGTACAACTATTTGATATCAGATATATTCTATAGAGTCTATCGGAACCTTAACTCGTATAAAAAAACCACATATATACCTACGAATATGCATGCCTTGCATCATAGCATGACTACATATAAAAATCGAGTAACTTTACAATCATGAGTATATATTAATGTCGTCAAAATATTCTTCTAAAACAGACTTCCATCTTTCCATGTAAGTATCAAAAATTGTATCTATATATTACATGAAAAAGTTATAATAATTTTGTACAAAATCGATAATCGTTGCAATTTATCATGACGTTATTTATTCATCTAAATAGGTACCTTTCATCGTTTCCGCTAAAATTCAAACAACATATAATTACATGACACAATATCAAATAAAACATTGAGTCTTTTATGCTGACTGGTGACTTCCTAAGCATGGTGTTGCTTGTTTTGATGACGCATATGGGAGGCTTTGTGTTTGAATCGTTTTCCACAGGAACATTCACATTGGTGCCAGTTATGGGTTTCGATGTGCCGTGTTAGGTACCGTTTACATTTGAACACGACAGTGATAACGAAATTCCTTAGGACAAGGGTGCATTAGATCTTGCGCGGTTGCTTTTGATCCGTTTACGTTGGAATTGATCGGGATCGCAATCGATGGGACGTCAGGTGTGTCTTGTTGCCGAGGCACATCTGTTGGTGCAAATAAAAGTGTATTGCATGTCCAAATAACTATTTGATGACCCAATAGACCTTGAGTCCTTGATGCCCAAAGTGGACGGTTGCGGATGATTTTCATCGATGTCTTGAAACCTGACACCAATATATTTATATTTCATATTAAAATCGGTTTGTCACCTTCATATGTCTTATTATTAAGGAATTAGCGCTTTTTTTTTTTGTTTTTTTCTTTTTTTTACATATAAAAAACGGACCTTAGATAAACAAAGTTTTATAATTTTATTGAATTTTATAAACATGTTTATATCCTAAAATGTACCTCTTAATGCTCACAAAATATTAAATACGGTCTACCTTCTCCGTGCAATGTAGTCTCGACGCCGCTTAAAGCCTCATCTTCGATCGTGGCATCTAGGAGTCACAGAAGCTCAGCGGGAGCAAAATAATCGTCCCGTAATAAATGCAAAGTAAAAAACATATATAGCACCAAAATAGTGTATGTAATTTTATTTGTTTAATTTTTAAACAGATGGCATTTTGACCAGGGACATTTGACCGAAAAGTTATGACCGTGACGTCTTATTTATTCATTTTCCTTCTATTTTTCGGAAACAAAAACTATTAGAGAGAAGAGAACGGTTATGAGCGACGCGCGTACCCTCTAAACGACAGCCAAGATAATCCTTTACGTGCATGTCAAAATCTCATTAACAACGACCTTAACAATTATGCTATAATTATTTAGGTTTGGTCAGCGCATTCTATTAAAAAATGACTAACCTGAAAAACGACAAATTAAAATTTTAATCCATTATTCTATTCTTAGAAACTTACATGAGCAGGCCTTTTTAGTCTTATCTCCATTTCCCTTGATAAATGTGGGACGTTGCGATGTCTACGGTGGAGAGTAAAGGCAAATGAATTTTGAACACTTCGGGGTCGAAGTAGTAGGGGCCGAAGTGTATTTTAGAAGGGCCGAACTGTCTTTTGCGAGTGCCTTAGTGTCCTTTGCTAGGGGCCGAAGTGTTTTTTTTTTCGAAAAGGGGCCGAAGGGACCGAAGTGGTAGGGGCCGAAGTGGCAGGGGCCGAAGTGTCCGATCCCTTAGACAAATGACAGGGTTAGAAATATGGTAAAAACAGAAAACGATGAGCAAAATATGCTTTATACATTCCATGTGTTTTGAATGAAAGAGACCGGCGATGAAATCATAAACTGCCGTAGACTTCATTTTGATCCTAGCCATCAAAAGTCATTAATGTAGTAGACCGTTTAGCTATCCATTTTTAACAATAAATAAAAATTATGTTTTAAAGGTAAAATGACGTAATCAGGATGATAAATTATCCAAATAGTTAAAACAATACATATTCTTATTGATTGGATGCTTTCCGGTTCAAAACGGTATATGCTTTGCTTAACAATTTCAAATATTCATCGTCAGGTGGTGTTGATATCGAGACAAGCATCGAGACTAGTTTTTCTTATATTCTTTTGAAGGAAGCAGCCTTTTCAAATAGTTTTATTTTCGGACAAAGGTGTATTAGGGGATCACAGTATGCAAAAAAGCATGAAACATTTCTGAAACATCTATTAAAATCATTTTATAAACAAATACATGTTTTTTTACTAGTAGACCGCGGACCATCTTGTAGTAAACTCCCAAGCCTGTCGTAGACCGATTATTGATTGCCAGGGGTGTTAATGTCTTTATATATATTTGAAAAATAGACTATCAAATTAAAACTATGGCACGCCAAATATTGAGCATATTAAAGTATGTTAAATTGTCAATATGGAATCTGAAGAATTGCACATATATACCGTGCTATTTATACTATTTACATACACGAGTAAAAAAGCTGTTATTTATAATAAAAAAGGCCTTGCCCGGATTTGAACCGGGGATCTCCTGTTTACTAGACAGGCGCTTTAACCGCTAAGCCACAAGGCCTTGCTACATACACGATTCATATACCTCATGAAATACATGTCATTGGTAATTTTCATTTGGTGAATAATGAAAATATTGACAAAAGGCAAATCGAATTTGCAAACACATTCATTTATAATTTATGGTGAAGAAAGGCCTTGCCCGGATTTGAACCGGGGATCTCCTGTTTACTAGACAGGCGCTTTAACCCCTAAGCCACAAGGCCTTGATGCATAACAAAATTCATATACAGTCAACACAACTCCTAACCTTACAACTCAAACGGCTAAACGATGCAACCCAAACGCGTAAACGAAACTTTTCAAATGGCTAAACGAAACTTTCCAAACGACTAAACGGCTAAACTGCAAAACGGCTAAACGCCTTAACGGCTAAACGATGACCGATAGCTGCTGTGGGGGTATAAAAAGAAAGGCATGCTGTCATTTATTCATACTTCAATATGCCTCGACTATCATTGGAGCTGCGCAAAGCTGTTATTCATGTGAAAGAAGATGGGTGTTCTGCTGCAGAAATTCAGGACACTCTTGAAAAATGCCTTATCCAATAAATCTATATTCATAAATCCGTGAAATATATTGCAAATCACAGCAATAATATTAAAAATGCATTTAAACTATGCGCACACAACATGTGTAACCCGACAAAAAATGTATAATATTATTCATTATCTCTTAAAGCGGTCACAAAAATGAGTGCAAAGTATTTATTTCAATATTATGTATTGACCCGAGATCAAAGTCCATACATTGTATATCAAATGAGGAGTGAAATCAAGTATTTAATCATTTTGTACAACGAGACATGATTGATCAACACATTGGTAAAGCACAATGGTTGTATCAAAAAGGAAATGCAACTATTTCATAAATAAAAGAAGTGTTTATCAAATTATGAGACCCCTAACAATTGAACCAGAAAATGTTTTGCATATGTACATATTTGCATAATAATATTCATATGATATTGTATCTGTCAACATACAACACAGAACAACATGCCTAAACGGCTAAACGGCTAAACGGCTAAACGCCTAAACGGCTAAACGCGGAAACGAGAAAACGCAAACGAGGAAACGAAAATTTTGAAACGAAAGAAATTGCTATCGATATTTAGGTTAGGAGTTTTGTTGACTGTACCTCATGAAATACATGATTTTGATAATTTTCATTTGGTGAATAAATGGAAATATTGGGAAAAGGCAAATCGAATTCGCAAACCCATTCATGTATAAGTTATTATCAAAAAGGCCTTGCCCGGATTTGTACCGGGGATCTCCCGTTTACTAGACAGGCGCTTTAACCGCTAAGCCACAAGGCCTTGATACATAACAAAATTCATATACCTCATGAAATACATGATATTGGTTATTTTCATTTGGTGAATAAATGAAAATATTGGGAAAAGGCTAATCGAATTCGCAAACCCATTCATGTATAAGTTATTATCAAAAAGGCCTTGCCCGGATTTGAACCGGGGATCTCCTGTTTACTAGACAGGCGCTTTAACCGCTAAGCCACAAGGCCTTGATACATAACAAGATTCATATGCCTCAAGAAATACATGCTATTGATAATTTTCATTTGATGAATAAATGGAAATATTGGGAAAAGAAAAATTGAATTTGCAAGAACATTCATCTAAAATTTATTATAAAAAATGGCTTGCGCGGATTTGAACCGGGGATCTTCTGTTTAGTAGAAAGGCGCTTTAACCGCTAAGCCACAAGGCCTGGCTAAATAACACGATTCATATACCTCATGAAATACATGATATTGGTAATTTTCATTTTGTGAATAAATGGAAATATTGGGAAAAGGCAAATCGAATTTGCAAACACATTCATCTATATTTTATTATCAAAAAAGGCCTTGCCCGGATTCGAACCGGGGATCTCCTGTTTACTAGACAGGCGCTTTAACCGCTAAGCCACAAGGCCTGGCTAAATAGATTCATATATCTAATGAAATACAAATTTACATGATATTG
>LQRL01185073.1:3267-13616 GCA_001703475.1 Hydroides elegans
ATCCATATTCATTTGATTACAATAGCATTTGGATAGACAGTGTACAAACCCCGGGACAAGTTCGTTGCACAAACTTAGAATAAATCATTTTACGGATTTTTTTTGGGGGGGCAGCCAGGGGGGTGTAGTGCACTCGGGGGTAGTGTCTAGGGGTGATTGTCATGGGGATCATGGTAGGGGTGACAGCCAGGGGAGGGGATAATCGCCGGAGGCGTAATACCCTAGACTTTATATATATTCATATTTGTTTATAAACGACAACAAACATATAATGGACTAAAGGACGGACAGACGGACACCCCAAATCTATAGGCCCCAAATGGGTAAGCTGGAGCCCAAAAAAGACACATCTTCATGTTTGGAAAAATCATTTGAGCCCAATATAATGTCTTTTGGTCAATATGTTCTCGAGTTGTGGATTTTACATAAAAAGATGACGGTCAAGCGGACAGTAAATTGGCACATGGCCCCACAGAAAGACAGACGCGCACCCAAATGCTTAGAACTCAACTGATACATGATTTTTAAAATTTGGCCCATCGATTTAGTCATTTTCAAAAACAAAATACATAGAATTGTTTCAACGAAAAGCACAGGATTGTTCTGTTGTATCAAGTTTAGGAGCAGAACTGAACCGTTGTAGCACAGAAATTATCCGTTGTAGTTCACAAAGTTAAATTACGATTTTAACACATAAATATTTCTTAATCATGACACATGAGAAAATGTTTGGAAACAGTGTAATGCACAACGTAAGTTTTCTCCTGTAATTATTATGAATTTCAACATTCGTAAAAGTTGTCACTTAACGCAACTAATTACCTTCCAAGAGCCTTATTATTTTTAAAATAAATGCTAACTATACTTAAAGAAATATATTTACTATAATTTGCAGCGAAATCTGTTCCCTTGTTCCATTTAAATCCGATTTTATTCACTTATTTGTAAAGATCATTGTCAAAATAAGGCGAAAGCACAGAGCCAGACCTGTGTCTCCGAACCAGACCGGTGTATCTTTTATCAAAAAGCACAGAATCCAACCAAGACCGCTGTTGTGATGTTGCACCCCCGTGAAATGGTTTACACAATTTCACAAAAGTTTAATACCCATATGATGTTTTTGGATGTTGGACAACTCACCAAAAAATCAACACACCCAACATATTTTGGTCAACTTACAATTTCTATAAATTTCGAAATTACTTAAGAAACAGTTTTCGCATTAAGATATACATTTTGCCTCAGCAAAATTATGGTGTAAAAATATTTACATTCTACCTTTTTGAGCACCTGTTACGCTTATTGTAAATTAATCATATATTCGTTTTAAGATTTCCTGTATTATGTTTCAGAAAAATCATGAAAATGATAACTTTGCATGTTCCTTTAAAACAATTGATGAATTGTGGGTGTAGCTATAGTAAATATAAAGACCTCTTATAGTTTATAGTTAAGCGATCCCAATGAATTTCTTATAAGAGGCTCTTTTGATTAAAATCAGCTTTATCGGTATGGGGGCTTGATGCTTGCTTCTCTTAGATTTTTTTTTCTAAATTATCTAAATGCATATTTTGTATAAATGCAGAGTTTTATATTATTTCATATTATGGAACAAACAACTTCTTTAAAAAAAGGTAGGAAAACGGCTAAATCTTAGACTTGATTAAGATACCTTTACTTATCTTAAACTCTTTAAATTATATGTATAAATTCCATCACTATTTTTACATTTGCATTTCAAATTGTCGTATTAATTTTATGATTATTGATAAATGCAAATTGTGCATTTTTTTCTAAGTTAATATGAACACATTACGAAAGCATATACGAAAATACACGTATTTAGGAATTGTTTATACGATCAAAAAGTCATTCAAAAACAGGGAGTTGTACCTTGATTTTTAAAAAAAAATCGATGGCCAAACTATCACCTTTTAACCACACACGTGCGAAATTATAGCCGTTATTTTTTTAAAGAAATAAATATAAATTGGAGAATTATGGAATCAACATTTACAAGAGCGCGAGCGTCGTCTAAACGTCACTCACGTAGGGAATACGACGGTCGCGTGATCTGTGTATCAGGTGTGCACATTTCACTGACTTATTTGATTAGATAGATCATATGAATAATTTGATTAGATAAAAACTACCATCCACTTTTGGACAGAAATACTCTTCCAACTTACCAACCTCTTCAATGTACTTACCCATACACTTACCCATATTCACTAAATCAGGCTTACCACACTTACCTCTTACCAACTTACCAACTTACAAGGCACGCCCCCTTTTGGTTGAGGAGAGCACGCGTGCATATACAGCCCCCGTGTATAGCACATGTTGTAGCGACGCCACATTAAGTTTATCAACAAAACCACTGTACATAGGGTTGGTAACATGAGAGCAAAAACATTTTTTCAGCGTGTTGGATATAGGTTTACTATATAAATATGTTTTTGTATATACCCCACCATGGATAAAACTAATATGTTTTGATTTAGTATAATGCATTTGAGTGATTCCATATTTAAAAAAGCAGGATAACTAATTAACACCAATTAATACAACACATGTGTGCTTCGGATACAGTAGTTTCTTGTTTGTTTTGGGGGTAACAATTTTTGTTTTTGTTGATCATCATGGATAAAACTAATATGTTTAAATATGTTTTTCATGCATTTGAGTGAATACATACACAAATCTGGATAATTAAACCATTGAAACAAGACATGTGTGTTTTGGATACAGTAGTTTCTTCTTATTCTCTGGGCAACAACCGTTTGCGCCTCTGCAGCAACAAATATAGTATGTGTCGACTGAGAGTTAATCGAAGATGAACTTGGCTTCAGTCCATCTCTTTTTCTTCTTATTACACCACATCATTAGAGTAGTTAATTGCGTGTCAGTCGAAATGATGAAAGCAGATTTGTCGTCCTCTTCAAGCCTGGACTTTTCAAGTAAGTCTAGTATATATACAGAGAGAAAATTGAGAAATTCCATGCTAAAGTGGTATTGGTTTTGCTCTCAAAAGGTCTTTGCACTGATGGAATCTTAACCTAAGCATAGTTTGTTAATTGAATCTGGAACTTATGCCTTACTATACTAACCGATGAGCTACCCAACATACTCATATGATATGTTCTTGCTAATTTCCTACAATAGATTCCAACCCGTTTTTGTCGATTTTGTATACAAATTAATTTCATATTTGATGTCCAATATATATTGCCCCAAAACAGGTAAAACTAACTAAAGGGCTACCCACATTCAAGCCTTGAATCATGCCTTGATTGTTTACCTCCTCACGCTCCCGAAGTATCTGGATCAAATGTTCAAAAATATTCACCATCTTAGATCACAATTCAAAAAGTCAAACATAGATATGATCAAAACGAATCTATTTCATATCATACAATGGATCAATGGATTTATTTCTTCATTTACGCATACTTATCACTGCTGTATATATCAATGAGCGTCCTATGGTATGTTAGATAAAGTAATGGGCTTGGGCAATGGACATCAACTTGCATCTTTGGGCTTTTGCTCTCAATGTACCATCCTTTGATAGCTAATTTACAACCACTCATTATCATCACTTCAAACAGCCCAAGCACTCTTCTTATATCTATTAGCATTCTTCTTCGGTGTTTTTTTTAATTATATTCGCGATTTTTGAATTAATCTGATGTTCAAGAGTTGTAGCTTCGCTTTTTGTTGTATTGTTAGCTAATCACGGGGAATTCGCCTAATCATGAGACTAACCAAACCCACTTCGCATATCAAAACTGACACTTAAATGGCTGTAGTAAGATCACATTCTTTTCAATAGTATACAACAATATAAAAAAGAAAGTGTCGGATTTAATCAAATGGTGTAGTACTATATGTAGTACGCTATAGTAAGTGAATGGTCTCCTTTATTAACTTTACAGATTTTTTATTGACGCCCCGCGGCTTTGCATATGCATAAATATATGCATAGCACACACGGAGGTGGGTAAGAGTGTGAGCCTGTGACATATTAAAAACAAAGGGGGTTGAGAAGGATTATATTTGAAATCTGAATTTAGAAAGATGCATCGCTCAATAAATGAAAAATATATAAATAGCATCATTATTGTTTATATATTGAAATATAGATTTTTCATCCAAGCTACTTGACATTACAGGTCGGGCAATTGTTTTTTTTCTTTTAGGGCCATGCAACCTCCATTTCGGTCAGATTATGATCTTTGATTTGCAAAACGCACAACGCCCGATAGGTTCTATGGAGTTTATAGAACTAAATGTATATTTTTATTGTGAAGAAAATGTGGCCTTATTTGTAAAAAAAAAGATAGTCATTTGACCGTCGTTCCTTTGATTTGAACTTATTGTTATTTGCATCGATGGTCCAAATAATTGTTTCATTTTTCTCAATTAACTCAGCAAATTAAGAAAATAATAAATTATATTATCGTATTTTGTGCTAAACAATAACGTAAAACATTACGTATCTGGAAAATGTAAGGTATGTGAGCAAAAAAGAACTTAGGTTCTCACCTTTAACTGAGTAAATACGTTTAAATGAGATAAAATATATGTCAAACATCAGAAATGGATGCTTGTTCGATAAATAAATTTTGGTATTTTAAGTATTTGTTTTCCCGTTTTAGGGTTTTTGTGTGAATTAAGCGATCAATTAGACATTATGGAGTACGATGGATCTGCGAATGAATGCAATGGTGCTATTAGCTTTTCGTTAAATACTGTAAATTCTGTAAAATGTAATATTTTGCGCTCTTTTTTTCAGACAAGAGATCACTAAAAGTGCTAAAGAACATTGGCTTTTTATGGTGCGCTTTTTATATATCATAATGATTGTTAAGTTTCATTTTGAATGATAATGATCTTAAGTGGAATATGTAATAAAATCGGACACATATTTCGATGATATTTTGATTAATGTTAGGCTCATCTACCTTTGTGTGTGTCTTAGCAAGCTGACGGCATGACATGCGTATCGCATAAACGATCTAAAACACTTAAAATTTATCCCCACCCTTATTATTTCAATGTCCCTACGTCAACCCACCTAGCAAGTCGTGGGTAAACGTTGAAAGCATGTTGCCATTCATATATATAAGTTTTCCGAATGTCTTTTTTTTTCGTTTCGAACGTTGCCTCGGACATCGAAATCGGACATGAGAAAGGCCCGACGCGGTGGCTGAAAATTGGACGTCGGTGGAAAAACCGTCGTATTTAATCTATTATGACGTTCATCGACGTCAAGGCTAAAATCAAAGTATAATGAACAACCCTTGCCGATTAGCAAAGCTCTTGATTGTGCGAAGGTCTCTCATCGACGTTCAATCGTTAACAGGCAAACGCGTGAACGTCGCCTTTGTCCAAAAAAAGCAAAGAGGAATTCCCGAGAGAACCCTTATTTCGTGTAAAAAGGGTATTATATCAGAAAAATCAAAAAGTTAAACGTGATGTGCTTTGACGTGACAAAATGGTTTAAAGGAAGATGTTGATTTCACCTATAGATAATAAAGGGACTTCCATTGGGGTGGGGACAGTGGTTTAAAGTGGACATAGGTCACTCTAATTATAATGTCGTGAAAGGGTGAAAGTGAGCTGGGTGGTTTGAATGGAAGGCTTTGATTGCCTTTCACCTCTCGTTTTTTTGGAGGCAACAGGTGATTATGAGAGGGGCGCGTGGGTCGAGATTTGTGATGTACAACAACAAGGAACCTAATGAAAAAAAAAAAGAAATCGGTTTAGTTTGGATTACCATCCAAACATATTTGGTAGAGGGATATATATTTAGAATTGAATTGCAATGGTTTTACTCTTTCTATTATATCTTATTCATGATGTAGTCTATGTTAAAGCGAACATATAAAAAGGTTAGTAATTTAAAAAAAAATAGGAATTCCTTTCAAATTCCTTCGGTATAATTACAGCATTTTTAACCCGCGTATGTGCGTCATTTCTCTGTAGGGCTTTTTGCGTAAATATTTGTAAGCCCTAGAATACAGAATCAATTGCAGCCATATGATTTTGAACAAGGCTGAATTTTAAACCTCGGTTAAAAGAAAACTACAATATCCATATACCTGAAACCTTCATGAAATATAGGTACACCATATATGTATACAATGCTATACTTACAAATAAATTGATTGACGGATTTTTTTGTAATCACCAAAAAAGTTAAACATGTTGGACTCTGCAACGAGGATCAATTGAAGCCATATTCCACACACATACACGGAAACAGACCTATGTGTTTATTCAATTTTGCTAGAAGTCTACTATCACTGTGAGTGTAACGTTTCAACAATGCCTAATCGTCATATACCCCTGTACATATCACTATAGACTATGTTTTGCCACATATTTAGACATCTACATAATAAAGTGAATACTCGCTATTTGTGTATAGACTTGTATATGGTAAAATCGTATATAAATGTTCTTTGTTTCATCGCTTATGAATTAATCGTTGCAATTGGTGCTTTGAATTATTCATATCATTAAATAATAATTGAAATGGTATAGAAAAAAAACATTGAAATATATTCAGAGCCAGACTTTTAAAACGCCACATGGTAAAAGTGCCAAAAATAACAGTAAGAAAGTGGCTCGATCTATTTTTTTCTGCATTCATCTAAACAAGATGAGGACAATTTATATATATAGATAAAATAAACGCGCAGGGGGATTGGTCGGGGCAGACGAACGTTGCCAGATAAACGGGGCCAGACGAACGTGGACAGACGATTGGGGACAGAGGCGCAGAAGGAGGAGAGGGAGCGGTCGGGGCAGACGAGGGAGCGATCGGGCCAGACGGGGTGCTATCCCGACGCTCCCCCCTTGCGCGTCTGTCTATATGTCCCGTTCATCAATTCCAAAGTTAAATTCATAAAACAAGAACATTCATATGCAATTTAACCATAGACTAGTCGATACACCGACGGAGAGTATTCACTCTTTAATGTTGAGGTCTAAATACGTACCAAAATATGGAGTCTATAGTAACATGTTTATAAAAAGTGTACATTGTCATAACACGCACTGTGACGGTAGACTTCTGGTCAAATTGAATGAACACATAGGTTTGTTTCCGTGCATGTGTATAAAATATGGCTTCAATTGATCCTCGTTGCAGAGTCCAACATGTTTTACATTTTTGGTGATCACAAAATAATCACTCAATCAATTTATTTGTAAGTATAGAATTGTATACATATATGGTGTACCTATATTTCATGAAATATTGAGGTATATGGATATTGTAGTTTTCCTTAAAACGAGGTTTGAAATTCAGTCTTGTTCAAAATCATATGGCTGGAATTGATTCTGAGGTCTATTCCTTCTTTTTAAAATCAAACTGTGTCTAAATGCCTTGTTGTGTAGATTCATTTTTATGCTGTATCAGGTTGTGTTAATGGTACTATAATTCCACATAACCTTTCTTGATCTAAAGACAGCTCTGTAATCAAGTAAACTGGTTTATCAACTACATAAAATTCTGTCACCCATATTAGCTTCTGAGACCAAAAAGGAAAGTTGCATAAAATGTTGACAATTATTGATGATAAGAATTTATTTATAAAGAAATAAGGGTGTAGAGTTACAGCGGTACGACCTTGTGATCTTACCCGTTTCTATCTCAGAATATCTCAGGGTCTTTTTCATGACATGGATAAGGAACAAAGCTCTATTTTTTGCTGACATTCAGAGTTGACAGTGTTTTGAAACTTATACAGAATGGTAAAAAAAAGTTCTTCGTATTTCTGCCATATGACCTGATACGTTTCGGATTACGGTTAAAATCTTGAAACACAGTGATCCAACGTCGCTTACCTTCGCGCTTGAGTCCAAAATAAAGCTTGTGGAAATGTCATTAAATTGATACAATATTGTGTCTTAATAGAAAACATATCGCTATCTCTGCGATCGGTCTTTTTTCTGAAAGGAAGTATGTCATTTGCAAAAGACATTCGTGACGTTTCCTCCGAAATGTTAAATGCTTTAATATCGTGCGGCGACGTTTAATTAATAATTAAGATTGATTGTATCTTATCTTGCTACAATCTCTTGAAATTCGCATTTACACGAAACACTCATGCCAAACGCAGTATTTACATTTTTCCTCTAGTTGAAAACATTAAAAAATATAGAACTAATAATAACACGAAATAACTGCAGCAAATATACATTTGTACATCCAGGTACTGAATACAGGTGGACGATAGAGCGCCCTATGGTATTTTCGTTGTTTTGACCCTATTTCGTTGCGCATAATTCACGGTGATGGATCTATATTGGCGAAGGAATACACTTTTGCGCGGGAACAGGGCCAAACTCGTAAATCAGTCACCGAGTGCCGTCAATCACCCAATATGTTTGCGCGCTAATAATACATTTTCCTGGATTTACTGGATGGTCCTTCGTTTTTCGCCAAATCGACTTCTTCCAATGTTCTGCATGATTGACCCATGGCTTTAAATGCGATGTGAGTCTGGAAAATGCATGAATATAAGGCATTATATATATGGTAATACATGTATCACAGTAGTGTATGTGTACGTGAAATTTCGCATAAGTCAAAAGTTTATAGTTATCAACAAAAGTATTCCTGTTTTCCCCTCGTTACTTCTTGCCAACACAGTTTTTCGACAAAAAAAAAAGGAATTTGAAATTGATTATTTCGGGTTTATGTATCCAATCAAAATCCTGCTTTATGTGATCCCGATATTCAATCCCAACGTACCGCAACCCTTCGATCCTTATCCGCCCTCCCCTCCTACCACGCCCCTGGTATGGCGATCAAGGAAACCCGTGTTAAGATACAAATCGAAACCGGAGAATAGCATCGGCAACCAATAATAGCAATAATGAAATAGATAGAAGGTGGTAAAGTAAATATACATGGCACCGCAAAATCTGTTCTTAATCAGGTCAAGGGTGGAGATCGGTGGAAATCTGTGTTGAACGCTCCATGTGGCACCAGATAAGCAGAACATCGAATCAAGGACGTGAGGATATCGCATTGAAATCACTTTGTTCTGAAAATAGAAATTGGCTATTGGTACTATTAAGCCAATTTTAAATATTAAGTCAATGTTGTGAACTACAGTACAATTTAATGTGATAAACAAGAAGGAAAATATTTTTTGCTGTAAACTGGGTCATCATCATGTGACAGTAGTTTGGACTTCTTCAATACATCAGCATATTAGCAATGAATTTAGAAAGACAATCCATATGCCGGTGACTTTGTATCATGCATTTTACGTACGCATACATACAATCGAAACAGCAGCAAACAAACTATTTTTGGCGCTACCAAATTTTAATTCACGCCGGTCATTGATGGAGTTTATTTTAATACACTCCATAGTTTGTTTATCGATATATCAACTTGACATCATTGAGTGCTGACCAACGTGTTGTTTATTGGATGTTTCAATACAGTCAGCATTGATTTGTTTACAGTTGTTGGACACGTGGATCCCATTTGCCCGATTTGAGTATCATCGCAGGGCAGCTTCGTAAATATTGGAAATATTTTGCGATGTTTCAATGCAAAGAAAATATTGTTGAGTTTTTGATGTATTGGTTGGACAAACAGCCAGCAAATTGCTGGAGATATGTTGAGGTCAAAAACGATGATTGTCCAATGATAATAAGTTGTCAATAAATATTAACGTGAAATATTATAAACATGTGTATTATATTTGCATGATAAGGAAACTATAGGGATAAGGGAGTTGTAGACTAGCGACGTCATAATAGTCTCAACCAACACCATAACCTATAGTGGTCATTAGGGCTTAGCATTTTTAAGTGCTCAAGCAAATTTAAAATGACACGGCGCGATGACCCTTAATAACGTAAGAAACACTCATCTCATTAGAAGTGCGTCTTGTGCCTTTTGTAAACTGATGTTTTTCTATAGACGGTGTATTTCTCTCATTATAGAAGCTGTTTTACTCCCCGCCCGTCCTTTCTTTTGTCATTTAAAAATAAAAGCTTTGGATGCTTCTTTGAAACAATCATTAAGACAACAGGTGAAGAAGATATTCTGCCATCCTGTTATGTTTGAAAATATGCCATCTCAAACTAGAAGTTACTCAATGCTTACAAAGGGGCTGTTTAATTTATATCGATCCCATCGGCTTTAGCCTGGGGTCAGTTTGACAAGATAAATGGAGCATACTAAATTACCTCGTACCTATTATATATGTCATTTGAATCCGGCCCAAAAAGTTTCCGCCCAAAAAGTTTCCGGCCATAAAGTTTCCAAAAATGACAACATGGGACAAAAAGTTTCCAGCCAAAAAGTTTCC
>LQRL01185080.1:0-12557 GCA_001703475.1 Hydroides elegans
GCAACAAAAGGCTTTCCATGTGTACAGAGACACATTTAAATTATTTGAAGATCTCGTCTTATTGTATAATTGTATTCGTATTGTATCATTGACTCTTCTCGATTATACGTTTGAAGCCCGAAAAATGCCATCATGATATTTCATTTGGGATGCAGGGCGAATGTTAGACATATCAAGTTTCTCAACACGTTTTGAAGTTTTAATACTGCTCTTGCAAGAACAGGACTGGCACTGTGAAAACTCGGTCAGTGATACAAACATTGGCAAAGTGATGCTCTTTCCCTCTATGTTTTTATTAGTAGTCTGCTTGATAATAAACTCATTTCAGTACATCCTTGGCCCTTTTTATACAAAAAAACTTTCGCAATATGATGTTTCAAATACACGTGTTCATACTTTAACTTTTACAAAATGGATGAAGGCAAAAAACGTATATTATTAGAAAAACAACAACGATCTTCACGCCCATATAGGTGTAGTTGGGGCATGTGCAACAATGATTCTAGATATTATTGGAAACGAGATTCGATGAAAAATGTATATTTTATACCGTTTCCAAAACCACATGTAAATGAACAAAAATGTTTACGATGGATAAAAGCTTGTAATAGGCCTCATGAACAGTTAAATGTTAATAATATTTCAAAGATATTATACGTATGCTCAGAGCATTTTGAGGGTGGTTTCGGACCAACTGAAGCATGCCCCGATCCTATAACAGCTGATCGATATGTAAACCATCAAAAAAGCAATCGCAAACGACCCTTGGATAGACAGAATGTCAATAATAAATTGCCAAAAAATAGAAAAAATGCTGAATCCGTGCAAATTGAGAATGAACAATTTATTACTGAATCTTTACCAGAGAATGTAGAAATTCAAGGCGCAACAAAGGAAACAAATAGAAATTATAGAACAACATTTATTGACAATATTGAAGTTACTGATATTCATATACAATGTGATACATGCGGTAACAAAATAGACTTAAACGAAACGAAAATAAAGCATATTACTAGAGCAAATTTTGTGCAGAAAATAATGTGCAGTGATAATGCATGCATGTACTATACAGGGATACCGAAGGTCAGTTTGTTAAAATTCGTATTCTTATGGATAAAACCAGCTGCTGTCAATGTTAAACTTTGGAATGGTAAAACACAGAAAAAAGGCAAGGGTCGAAAGCGAAAAATAATGACATTATTCGAAGAATGTCTATTAACTCTTGTTCGTATCAGGCGCGGATATGAATTAACACATGTTGCATATCTGTTTGGGGTGTCTGAAAGCCAAGCTAGCCGAATTTTTACAACGTGGACTAATGTACTCTATCGTTGTCTCAAGCCCACAATATTATGGCCATCGAAGGATATTGTGAATCAGAATATGCCGGAATCGTTCAAATCCTATCCACGTACACGTATTATTATTGATTGCACGGAGCTAAAAATTCAAAAACCGTTTCGTCCAAGGGCACAACGTATGACGTGGTCTAACTACAAACACTCAAACACTGCGAAAATCCTAGTAGGAATAATGCCATCTGGGGCATTTACATTTGTCTCTAAAGTGTACACGGGTGGAATATCCGATTTGGCTATTGTCGAGCGAAGTGGATTTGTCGATAAAATACAGCCTGGAGATGACGTAATGGCCGATAGGGGCTTCAATATACGTCACCTTCTCATTGAAAAGAAGGCAACGCTTAACATACCTGCTTTTAGCCATGGGAAACGTCTAGGAAGCCGTGCAGTTAAGAAGTCGCGAAACATAGCAAGTGTTCGAATACACGTTGAACGGGCCATTGGACGTATGAAGACGTTCAAAATACTTGGAGGTACCATCCCGCTTCGACTGCGATTCCAGCTCAATCAACTCATAACGATCGTATGTGCATTATGCAACATGCACGATCGCCTAGCTTAGTCTTTGAGTGCTGCTTTGAGAGCAGGAATGTAATGAAAACGGTAAAATTCAGTGATTTTTTCCACACATTTTGCCCAAAATGTATCGTCAAAGTCGACTTTCACAGATGCTATTCCTTTATGAGTATATGCAACTAACATACATGTTCTTATTTTTGTAACTGCCATTTGAGCCTGCATCTGATAGAAGTGTGAATGATTGCGTTTTACAACCAACTTGAGTTCTGAATTCTTTTCGCAAATTCCAGCATTAATCAATGCTACCTTTGGATGAAAATTGCGATATTTCCAAAGGCATTTAATTTCTATCAAAAAGGTACCACATGTGTTACATGTCACTATACCGTCAGGTGAGGCTCCTATGTATGCCATCGTGTTATCTATGTATAATCCTGTTTCGCGACATTTACATTTTCTATGTAGAAATTTGTGTTGTTTCATAAATTTGTTTCGTGCAGAATCTTCATATTTGCGTCCAAATAATATTGGTTCGGGTAAATTACTTTCAAACGATTTATCATCTAGTAATCTCTCAGCAGTTTTATCCATATTGGTTGAAGAACACACTGATTTAATGTTTGATGCAGTGACAATGCCATTCCGCATTAAAAACCAGTTGTCGTTTTGCGATTGTCCACGGGTTAATCTCTCTATTTCGATAATTTCACTATCACTGTATGACAAAATATCGTTTGAAATTGTATCAAAACAAGAATCGCATGTTTCACATGTCATTTCAGATGATTCAAAGTATTGATGAAGCTTTTCTAATGGAGAAAATGAGCTTAATTTGGGTGTTTCTAGTGGTTGTATTTTCAGTTCTTTAACTCTAGTTTGATGCGCGTCAAGTGCACATGCGTTTGGGTATATATTATGTAATCCTTCCATAAATGATGATACAGATGGTAGGGAATTTTCGTCTATAATAGGATTGTATGAAGATTCTTTCGGATAGTTTCTCGTAGTTGAGTTATTTTCTTGCAAATCTATTCCAATATCTTCAATAGGAATGTTAGTTTCATTGTTATTAGGAAGTGGTCGTTTGACCCATTTACACGTTTTCGATGTAACACTTGTAACGGATTTGTCGTTAAGAAATGTTATCAATTCGTATAAAGTTGCGACTACATGCCTACAATATCCATCATTTCCCCCTTTACAATTACAGTCGGCAGAATAAATGGTATCACTATTTTCATCATTTGTAAATATTATCCATTGCTTATAATATTGTAGTTTTGTTATTGGGTCCCGATCTTTTGTCCTTGGTTTAACCTTTGAAGTAACAAAAGTATAATTCGAATGTTCCATAAAAGACCCAGCTGATAAATCTAACACATATCGTTCATTGGCCATTTGTACACCTTCCATATCTAAGTAATTTCGTAATGTATTTTTGTCTATTTCTTTGCACTTTGAAAGATAGTCGAACATGTCATATAAAGATAAACGAGGTAAAATTGATATATCGTTATTGCTTTCACACTCGAATGGCGATTTCAATAAAATATTTTCGCATGTTAAGAGTTTTTTCTTTGTTGTTTCATTAACATTTTCTTTCAACCCGTCAGGATCGATTTCCAGATTCAGTTCATATGCTTTCATACATTTTGCAACAAGTTCTTGCTTTTTTAAATTAGTACATGCTATTCCTCTTTCTTTAAGAAAACTTTGCAACTCGGGGACAGTTTTCTTTTTAAAATCCATTTTTTGTTTCATGAAAATATATGTACTTTAAGGCTTAAAACATGTAAAAAGAAAACGCGATGTAGTAAAAACAGGGGCAAATTCATGCATATGTAATGTAATGACCCCACGTTAGATCCAGATGTTTGTATCACTGGATCTCCCGCTGTGCGATGTCTGGCCGATAGTGGAGTAGCCCTATTGAATTTGAACAATAGTTAGAAAGGCATTGCGATGTCTCATAAGTATGCATCAATCTCACAGCTTTTCATGGAGGGCACCCACGACATTTTTATTCTGAAAAGTTGCTATTTTATTACATGCCTGCAAACTATTTTATAAAGAAATGATAAGGGAACTGCCGGGGCAGTAAAACGCCGAACCGGCCCTCGATCATTCTATTTACAACAAAGGGGGTGGTAGGGTATTGTAACGAGTATAAAATCACTTTTATTTTATCTCAAACATATAAAATCATCAGTTAGGCATATAATACAAATAATACGTCCTGTTTTGAGGGCAATACGTTGATTGCTGACCCTCGGGCACGGGTTCGGACGGACCTCAGGCTTCGCCTTCGGTCCGTCCTACCCCCATGCCCTCGGGTCCAGCAATCAACGTATTGCCCTCAAAACAGGAAGTATTATTATAGTCCTATTCTCAAACCAAGTAAAATTTCGTAACATAACCATTAATATAAACATCAGTATATAGTACAATACTTTTGCAGTAAAAGTTCATTATTTGCTACATACTAGAAACTAGCCATCTTGAAGCAAAAAGTAACATATTCGATGGTAAATATAATTCGTATCACTGTAATAAACAGCCTTTTTTCATTTATATTTATATGTGTTATGTCTAGCTTCATGTATCAGAATAAAATTTAACTGAAATGGTTGAACGAGGTTTAAAATATAAAATAATAAAAAGAGCAGATCCTTGAATTTTAGGTGTTATAGGGTAATTTTTGAAAGTTGAAATGAACACACTTTTTTAGGAACAGCTCGTGGGGTGCTCTTCCTCGTTTTTATGCCAGCGCAACCTAACACTATTTGAAGCCCAATTAACTTTGATTAATTACAATTAACGCAAGTAATGGGAGCTTAAATAGTTTACTTAACTCTCTTTTTGTTCCTCTCCTTTATGAAGATGGGGTTTGTTATGCCTTTTATTTGGTATGACTTTCAAATTTATATGCTTTCACATAGTTAACAAATTTTACAAGTCCTTTGATAAATAGGGAAATATTTATGGGGGTTTGTTTTATTGCTCGTGTTTTCGATGAACATGGTAATTGAATATGTACCGATAAGAGTTTAAACATTTTTATAATGAGGTGTGCTAATAATAAAAACCATGTTTTATTTAATTTAAAACACAGCATGTAAGTATGTCGTTAAAATAGATTTATTAACCATCAGATAAGAGAAATTATTTTGTCAGATTAGGTTATAATAATATTACATCTAAAATTTAGGCTTGGAGTTTTTAATCATATTTGTAAAAAAAAAACGTAATCCTTATTACACGTATCGATACAGCTTGACCAATCATATTTATTACTGATAAAGTATTTTGACACATGTTAAACGAATATTTCAGCCATTTTTTTGCTTGTAAATAAATAATTCACGTGTAAGAAAAACATTTTAAAATTATCTTTGCATTATCTTTTCGTCATTCCATACCTTACCAAGTGAACGTAAAGTAACCAAGTTAACTCAAGCGTTATTTGAACGTGAAACTACTCCTTTTTTATATTTATTTACGTCAAGATCATTTATAGCTCATCATGCCATAATTGTAAAAAGGAGTAATCATTATAACACATAGCTATACACCTTGACCATGGTGTCTTTTCGAAAAGGGGCCTAGTGATAGGGGCCGAAGTGATAGGGGCCGAAGTGGTAGGTGCCAAAGTGTCCAATCCCCATACCACACAGTATACATTGTACATGTATTTACTGGGTAAATATAACCAAATTATGTGGATATAAAGTAATTCACATCTGATGACAGCATCAGACTTCCTGACATTATTTCGTATCTGCTATCTTCAAATTCAACGTGTTTTCAAACATGCTTGGAATATTTTCTAAAATATTTATTATTACTTCATGTCACTTGAAGCATTTCAAACAGGATCTAGTATTCATTTCATGGCCATGTTTCGTAAGTAGATGAGTAAATTTCATAAACCACAAGCGTGATCAAAATAGGGGTAAACCAGGGTTTTTATTAGCATCATAATATTCAAGTTTATTTGCTATAGGAAATTGAAGACGGCTATTGAGGAAATGGGATTGATGAGTAAGGGTGTTTTTGTCGGACGGAAAATAATGTTTACTATAATCTTATCGTCTCTGGTCATTCATAATTCTTAGACTTCACATTGTCTAAATGTTAATTGTATTATTGATATAAACATTTGGCATTTAACAGAAATATACATAGCATATACTGAAAACATAATCATCAAGTGATGACATATCAATATAAGCTTTATTTTTGTGTCACGTGACTTATTCCAGAATATTACGTAGACTTTCACTTTTTACTTTAAAATTTGCACAAAAACATGATATATACACTTAAAAATAAGCTGATAAATGATGTCGTAGATTAAGATGGAAAATCAATTAAGTCCTTTTCAGCACTAAAATTAAAAAAGGTCTTATGAGAATTGATATGACCCAAAATACAAACCATACCCTCCAAACCATGTACCGAAAAGACCTATACATGCAGGTCCAATTTGGTCATTAGCAAATCAACTGTAGGAAAACATATTAAAATAACAAATTAAATAAATTATAATCATAGGCCATTCTAGAACATTTATGCATGGAATTCTTTAAATGTACTTGAGAACCAGGCCCCAACCAAAGGTGTCTCATTTTGAGTAACACGAAACCCTGTCCCCATTTCTAGAAAATTCTCTAAACGGACATCCTCAAAATGAAAGTCGGACAAGATTCAAGGAGTAGACACGGCCTGATATTTCCGCATTTCCCATGTAGCCATGTTCACGTAACAATATTATCCAACTTGTTTGTGTTCTAGAATTATGATTATAGTCTGTCTATGTAGTTGCAATTTAGCTATATATGTCACTGGTTCATAGCATATATGAACTATTTTGTATCGAAATTGAGGGGAGCGAATTAGGAGTTTATTCGAGCTACATCATCATCGTTAATATACAAATTGCTAGCTAGGTGCCTTTGTTGCTTTAGAAAGCACTCTTTAGCATGACCTATTGCTTCACGGAGTTTGATATAGTTCAAAGATGCACAACTAGAAATATACAGCTACCTCTCAAAGACAATCTATGCATCACATTTAAGAACCAAACTATTTTTTGAGAGTAAACATGTAAAATACTCGATTTTATGAAACTAACGTATTCCAATGCGGATATAACGTCCTAATAAATTAACGTCTTTTTATGCATGTTGCATTTGCTTTGTTCAGTACACCCCATATCTGGAAGGGCACCCCACGACACATTTTTCAAAAAGTTGTTAAATCATCTTTAAACAACATTACAAGTTTGAGCAACAACAAAGTAACGGGTTTTGAACATTAACATTTTGCAAAAAGGTGTTCCTTTTTTCCAAGCCAGCTGGACTGTTTTTCCTTTCTAGCCAGCTTGGAACAGAAAAGGAACACCTTTTGCAAAAATTGAAATGTTGAATTTAACTAAATTACCTATCAGATATTGTAAATAATAGATTATTATACAATTGCAAGCAGGTTAAATCAATTTTGAAACAATAATTTTCAATGTTTATTACGAAAATGAGGAAATTATCAAAAAAGGTGTTCCTCAATCTGCTAAAATGTCCAAGCTAGAATGAATTTCCTCAAAATTTCCAAGCCAGCTGAAATTTGGTGGGGAACACCTATTTTGGGGAACAGCTCGTGAGGTGCTCTTAATATCTGGAATACACATCTCATGTACCATCCATGCTACTTACTCATTTCAACAAATTATGTTTTTCCTGACTATATCAAAGTTTCTATCTTTCCTGGTGGTTTATTGTTCTGAGGGTTTCGGTGCACCCCAACCCTGGTTCAAAGTCGCCCTAGATGCTTTGACGCTGTCTTCGTGTATTATGCGAGTGAAATTTGGCGGGAAATAGAGCGTAACCATGTCACCCTGTTCTTGTCTCCTATTATCGCCCATTGTATTTTAGGTATTGTTTTATAGTCGTTTTTTTTTTAAAGACGAAAATAGTGTTTTTTCTTTGAATGTTGCGAATGAGTTGTACATAGACGAACCAGGAAGTTGAGGGATCGCAAGAAAATAAAAGTTGGCAAAATTAAAAACAAGATTTTAAATATCGTTTATTTATTGCACCTTTTGAGGTCTAACTGTACTTTTTTTTTGAAAAAAAAAATAATAAAAAAACACATTTTTCTTCAATGTACTTTTGGACTATCCAGGTGGCATAGAAACGTATTTCAGTTTCGTTCTCAGTTTCGTTTAAAGACGTGATTGTACTTAGCTCTCAATGCATCAGTGAGATGAACACTTTGTGTCAATTTTATTCATTTTTATTACGTCGGTTAGACATATATATTCAAGAAATATATAGATCATATACATAGATCATGTTTATAAATCATTGATTTACAAACTCCATAGCTGAACCCAGGAGGTCAAGCCTAAATCAAATACATACATTCATCCACGTTCAAGCATACACCCATCCCTCCATTCATGAATAATCAAAATCAACATAAGTCAATGCTGTGGGCTTAGAATTCTTGGATCAGCAGCTATTAAATATCGTTATCATGTTATCTGATATGGCATAAAATATAGTGAAGTGGACACCTTTACCTTAACATATATATCGCATTACATGAGAACTATTTAAGGCGAACACTCGTATACAGATATAACTGTCAACAACCTATGGATTGAAAAACACACATTTACTAAATATGCCTCAAACTCAAAAGACGAATCCATGCATAAATGTGCTTATATGATCTCAGGTTCAAAGAAAAAGTATCAAAATAATTAACAGATGGTAAGTTTTATATGGAATTTGCGGCAGATATTCTGATTTTGGTTGAAATGATTGTTTTTGGGTACTTGACATTAATCATTGGTCGTGTGACACACTGGACATTTCAACGCAAATATAATGCATTTTTGAGTAATAACTTCGATGCACGGAACCCTTCAAATGTGCCAAAATAGTCATGTTCAAATTAATATTATCACAGTAGGTGGTGTAAGAATTTAATTTGCCATAAAAATGATTTACTTTAAATTATAGTTATTTTTTTTGATATGGTCATACCCCTGTAAAGGTGTAATATCGGACTAAAAGACACAAGAAAACTTATGAACTCGTATCCAGATAGGAAACAAGAAAATACAATAAAAACATGTATTCCTTTTATACGTTGGCGTCTGTCTGTCCAATAAACGCGTGTATTACATTAGGCTATAAATCGTGCTTATTACTTTTCTTTCAAATATTGGTGTTGCTCATAAATCGAAACTGCGATAAATAATTGGCGAAGGGTCAAAACTCCATTTTCGTTGTAGGAAAGGGCTTGTCAATAACTAGCATCATAAATTGACATGAGTGATAAAAAGGAACACATCAATTGAAGGGTTAATCAAAAGTCGATTCATAGTAACTGAAATATAGTTTCTCAAAAAATCATATATTTCCAGATGTCATTTGGGGTGCTTAGACATATCAGATGTAACGAGCAGCGGCTGCGATTTCAGTTTTGACATAATCGTATTTGTTCATCAAGGCACTATTTACAAAGTACCATTAACAAGCTCCTAGCATGGCTAGGACCTTAACTACTCCAGATGCCACTTAGGGCTCGTTCACAGGGGAGGCAATAACCGACAATAAACTTAAATGTTCTTTATAAGACTAGCGAAGCTCTGTGGCTAGTTCTTTAAAGAAAATATAATTTTATTGTTGGTTCATAGAAATATGTTAAACATTTATATATTTTTAATCTATTTTAATCTATTACAAAAAAAAAAACACTAGGAGAAGGTCGTCCGTGTTGCTGCAGATTAGGTTCCGACATTAATGTTAGTCCTATATTCGCGTTGAAGTAGGGAAATTTTGCTAAAAATTTAATGAGCTACTATATATCTATAGATGACCATTTGTTGCAGACTTCGTTGCAGAACTCTCATCCCGTTTTTCTCTATCCTTATATAGATGACCATTTTATCCAGAACTCTCAGCTACATCGCCAAATGTACATGTAAGACCAATTTATGCTGAACTCTCAAAATTTCCCTACTCGTAGAAAAAAAAACCGTTGAGCCGCGTTCACGCAGAAACGAAGTCAGTACAAAATGCTTCAAATGCTCGCATTGCGCATGAACAGAAGGGATAAATTGCTATGTTTTATACAAAGGCGGCGTTCGTGCTTTCGGATTTCGGACTTAAATTGTTCGGGTTTTTTTTGTGTTTGTGTGAACGCATCCTTTGAAAAACGTGTAATTATCATTAAATGATAACGTTTTCTCGACAGTTGCCAAGTGGGTTTCAATCACTTCGATGAGAATGATCTAGATCCACACCTACACTTCTTTAGCAAACCGGACTATCAAACTAAAACAATAATTAAAACCGATATCATCCTTACCAATTTTGTTTCAATTGTATTGACAAAAAAAAATGACGTAATTGATTCGTTGAAAACCGGAAATCATCGACACCCAACTACTTTCACTTGTTGACCCTGTATCACAAATTGAGGGCATAATTGAAGGGATCCGAGCATCAAGGTATTTATTGAATTTAAGCGTTTTCAAGGTAAAAAAACGCTTCTTATGAATTACTAAATGGTCTTTCATTTAGCGAATACGCTTTCTCGTCATAAGTGTGCTTATGACTGATATAAGTGTTCGAAATATATGTTCCTATGATAAAGATCAATTAGCATCACTGGTCATGTGACGAATTGCAGCTTTTGGTGCAAAAACAACCTTTATTGAGTCAGTACCTCTATACACGGAACCACCTAATTAGTTTAATGTAGAATCTTCACGACAACTGTCTGAGTAATATTTGAAGATCAGGGTGGAGGAGGCAGGGTACAGCTAAAACAATACGTGAATGGTACGAAGAGTAGCCTCTAATAGTCCCATTCGGCACTGCGTCGATTGCAAACGTTGGGTAAGTGAAAAACGTCATCTAAAAACGTTGATCTAACAACTCTCAATGCTTTAGTCATACAATACGTCATTTACGCTACTGCAAAACGTGAAATGAACGTTAAAATACGGTTCTGATTTCGTATTATTCATGAATTTAAAGGTATTCTCAACGTTTTAATCCTCTCCTAACCCTATTTCGGAGCAGGTTTGGAAGGGTTGTCCTCATTAGACTAAAGATATAACACACATTGTAACTTTTTCTTGAAAAAAAAATAACACGGACCTTTATCGTAAGTCACATTATCGTTGCTATGAAGATCTAGAATGGTGATGAAAAAATAAACTTCCGGTCCTTAGAGTCTTAATAATTGAGAGTGCAATCTAGCTCTATTTCACACATTACGCACAAAATGATCTTTAGTTGTTTTGTTGTATCACATCTTGTCTAGATAGACAGATGTCGTTCGAATGACGTTCCAAAATAACATGACGTCATGAATATAATCATAGGGTTTCTACTGACTACTTGTGTTCCTAGAAACGTAAGGGTTTTAAAGTAAAACAAGTTCAATGTTTAGATTAAGTTTTGGACAACTATTGACAAAAGCTGACGTCCGGAAATATCCAACTAGAACGTCGTGTGACGTCCCAAACTTCTCTTAAAGATTCAGTTAAACATAAAAACCATCTGGCACACTTTTTTGTTACCATCAGTAGTCTTTGGCTTTCAGAATGACCCTAAAACATACGGGGATTGGACACTTCGGCCCCTACCACTTCGGCCCCTACCACTTCGGCCCCTTCGGCCCCTTTTGGAAAAGACACTTCGGCCCCTCGTCAAGACACTTCGGCCCCTCGTGAAAAGACACTTCGGCCCCTAGCAAAAGACACTTCGGCCCCTTGCAAAAGACACTTCGGCCCCTCCTAAAAGACACTTCGGCCCCTCATTTATTGCCCCTACCACTTCGGCCCCTTTCACAAAATACATCTTAAACTCCTAAATTTGATATAATTCTACAAGTAAACGATTACGGGCCAATGTCAATTTGTAAAAAAGAAGTCCTTCAATTCTGGGCTTGTTTTTTTTTTTGTGGTGCTCATCAATATATCATAATGATCTATATTCTATTATCAAAATATATTTAAATGCAGTTTGAAGGTTTTATATGGAGAATAATTAAACAATTCAAAATTATTTATTTTGGCTAGATATAACATTTTTTTTTAGAAAAATGTTGAAAGAGTCATGCTTTCGTCTTAATTTATCATTATAAGGTATTCTCATTTTCATGTAAATCATATTCAACTGCATGTGCGAAATATGTTTTTTTTTTAAGTAAAACTCTTCAAAGTCATATGAAAATATTTATATTATGATTATTTTGGGCTTAAATTTGGTAAAGTTAGTTAATATTTTTATCATATGATATAAAATTGGTAAAAATACTGTTCCTTGATCGATATTATACAAAGGGGCCGAAGTGGTATGGACTAAAAATGAGGGGCCGAAGTGTCTTTTTACGAGGGGCCGAAGTGTCTTTTGAGAGGGGCCGAAGTGTCTTTTGCTAGGGGCCGAAGTGTCTTTTCATGAGGGGCCGAAGTTTCTTGACGAGGGGCCGATGTGTCTTTTCCAAAAAGGGCCGAAGTGTCCAATCGGGGCCGAAGTGTCCAAAATTCCTTAAAATACCATTATCTTCTACTTATCCAGGGGTCTATGCACCAAACGAACATTTTCCAAAAAATTGCAAAAAACGAGCTCGATTATTCGGCAATTAATAATG
>LQRL01185080.1:41986-54483 GCA_001703475.1 Hydroides elegans
CACACAAAAAAAATCATGTAAAAACACACAATGCAATAGCTGACCACCTCCCTCCCTACAAATTAACCTCTCCAAGCTTCTATACACTGCCAAATATATCTCAAAAGAACACACTTCTCAGTTGCTTCTTATTACTTTTATATATCGAAACCACCAAATACAATTATATATCTTATTTTGTTTTGATCAAAACGTTAGGAAAACCTTGGCAGTTTTTGTGCGCAGAGATGAAATCCAAAAATAAAAACACAAAAAAGAAAAACACTTTTTTTTTGGCAAAATTATAGAATCAAAGTAAGTTCCACATCCAAAAACCTTAGAAATATGAGACAAATGTAGGGAGGGAGAGCAATAGAATTTCATTCCTTTGGAAACCATTTGGCGACATGAAAACCCGTCGAAATTGGACGACACATTGTACGTGACGCACAAAAGCTGAAAACTCACGAAATTGTAAAAAGCGCGCACGGAAAAAAAAACGCGTGCTCGCGCAAAAAAAATCATGTGTTTGTTTTTACATCGAGAGCTTTATTGTGTTTCTTATACAGAAGAAACAAAAGAGGAAGGGTTTGGGAGGACTCTCTCCAGAAAAGAAGAAGTTGCTCAAGGTAGGTGCCGCTTGTCTATACCATGGACAAGATGATTTATTGATATATTATTCTTTTTATCACGGTCAAACAGTCTCCGGACGTAAAGTGCCTGGATATAATGGCACTAAGGGATTTTATGCCAGGGGACATTTTGACCGGATACTATATTCTTTCTTAACGCTTTGTGTTTGCTTTCAGGCTGCACACCAATCGGCATAGCGTCCGTAAACGAAATAAGGACGTCCTCCTTTTGGCCCATATGGATTTTATGGGCGTGATGAGATCGAATTAAAGAACAATTACATTCAACCGAAGTTAAACATAAACGTACATCAGTAAAATGTTCATATGAGCCAAACTGAGAATGTCCTTTCCACGTCATGACTTAACGTGATATGGTTCCGACGATTCTTGTCGAGTTAGCTTATATCTCATAAAATATAATTAACGAATTTATATAACGTTGGTACATTAAGATACGAGATATATTAACTTAGTGGCTGGCCTCTGTGGCAAAAAAAAAAACGAAAACGCATCGTATACATGAACATGAACATCATGGATAGACGGCAAACGAATTCGTCCAATATCAAATAAATTATACAAATTTGTCTCTCCATGTTTCAAGACTAGTTTATTTCTATTTGCGTCCCCGACACCTATCTTACAAGTATCTACGTCCTTTTTTGCATCAGCCTTAAGCGTTTTCCATCGTATAACGGACATATTGTGAGCTTACACAACATTTATTGACGTAAATTTTCATTCATTTCGTAAACGTAACATATCGTTAAATATATCTTTCGATATGTTATTTTGTTAACTTTGTTAACTATGAAAATCATTTCCACATATGGTGATTTTCAGTTAGATTTTTGCAAATGAAACCCATTTGGATTTGATAAATCAGATTGTCCATGCGTTTGTTTTGAGATGTGGCTTGCTCTGTCGTTGAGTTTCATTTTGTGCATATAGACTAGAATTTTGCTGCATTGATATTATTTCAACGAGCGTAGATTCTAGTTCTAGACTCCTGCGCTTTCTGTTATTTAAAACATTTTACGATTAATTTATATTAAACATTATTCTTTGTCTCATGTAAACTTAAGCAGGTTATGATTTAAATGAAAACAGGCTTTAAAACATTTGAAATAGTTGTTATTATATATCAATAATTTTATATTTGATATGATTACATATCATCTATTATACGATTGAAATATGACTAATTTGAATATTTTTTCTATACCGCATGTTGCCTAATAAAAGTTTTATTAACTAACCTTTGTTATTAAATCAAACAATTATTGTTTTCCAATTTTCTGTGAAAGGTTTCAAAATAAAGCATTAATATTAATGAATTAATTCCAATTCTATTTTTTTAAAACATCATTATGTTTTTTAAAAATAATTTTGTTACTGATCTTAAATACCTTCAGACCTGCCAAACCACTTATCCTATAATAAAGTAAAAAAAGTAAATAAAAATCCCCTTATATATAAACAAAATGTCAAACGTGTATCCTATATCTGTTTTCGCATGTTTTTTTTTTTGTGTGTGTTCCCGATGCATGATATGTTTGTGTTTCCGCCCTCTACCACCGGACCGGAAATAGGACGAACCGGAAACCCCTGTTCACCGAGTGATAGCGGAAGAAAGCGAGAAATATCAGGCGGAAAAGCGCAAGGTCATCGATCAACGAGTGCCGCCACTTGACCTTGATGAATTAGATGAAGGTCAGCCACGTTTTTGTTTCGATTGATGTGTATTTTAACATATTACTTATTACTTACGTTATGTACAGATATGTACGTGAATATGTGAAGTCTATGTCAGCTTATCAAAGAGATATTCTGTAAAGGATAGACTGGCATATCAAGGACCAAATACGTATAAAGCAGATTCTCTAATGATATGTCTAAGTCACGTCCAAATTCAATGATATTTTTCTTTGTGTTTTAACGCTACCTATTCAAATTATGACGCTGACGTTAACGTTTGGATTTTAGATAGTCCGTAAAAACAGAATGTATTAAAACGACGGTGATAGAACTGCCAGTATTGCTATAGAATTTCGGTTCTATGGCAATTAAAACGAAACTTAAAGCAAAGCGCTCCGCGACGAAAAATCATATTCTTCAATGTTTCTCAAAGTGGTTTAATTCGAACCGTTTTTACTGACAAAAGCATGAACTTTATACATGTGTATGTGCCAGTATTTTTACAGGAGCTGACAAGGACAAGATTTCGTATCTGCAGTATCGATTTCGCATGCCTTTGATAGTTGTTCATTCCCATGCATGTGTCACATCCCACAAACTAGACTATTCTCTGACTCCCACCCCAACCCTTTCCACATTCAACCAAAGGTTCCCTTAAGCTGCGTTCTTTTGGTCGAACAATTTCTATCTATCATATCAACCATATTACACTTATTACAACTTCATTTTACTTCAATAATAACACTAAAATACCTATCTATTACAGCAACTGATCATGCAAAAGGCCGCCGAGGACCTGAAACGCCAGCAAGAAGAGGCTGCTGCCGAAAAGAAAGCCTACATCGAAAAACTTGTGCCTAAGCTCAGCATCGACGGCCTCAGCGATGGTATATAAGCCAATGAGATGCCTGCATTTTGTTATTTTTGTCACGTGTTTTTTTATGTTGTTTATGTCACGTGATGTATGTCATTTTTTTCACGTGATCATGTATGATAACATCCCCTGATATATTGAATGATTTCCAGCATCGTCGTTCTCTGCGATTGTATACCAGCCAATGAGATGCCTGCATTTGTTGTGTTTTGGTCACGTGATGTGTTATTTTTGTCACGTGATGATTTTCAGCATCGACGTACACAGTTATGTGAAACAACCAATGAGATGTCCGTGTGGTTGGTCACGTGATGTTTATTGTTTTATGCTGGTTTAAACCACAAATAAAACATGCGTTTATTTCTTGATATATTGCATAACTTCCAGCATTGACAGCCTTAGCAATGATATTTAAGCCAATGAGATGCATGAATGTTTTAGTCATATGATTGGTTACGTTGTGTGTTATCGAGCATGATAACATCCCCCGATACATTGCATGAATTTCAGCATCGACGGCCTCAGCGAGGATATCAGCCAATGAGATGCATGCATTTTTGTGTTTTCGACCACATGTCATTTGAACCGCGTGATGTATTATGATGTGTTATATGTGCTATGTGAATAAACATGAACAGAATCCCTTGTATTTTGCATTTCTTCCCAGTTGTTTATGTTTCTTTACAGATGTTTTGCCTAATGACTAAAGTCTAATGACGTAATACGCTTTTGCACATTTCAGATACGCTGCCTATCATCTCAGTAAATGACGTGACGCATGATTTTCTGTTCTCAATGTTCGCATAGTCTTGCTGTTCAATGTTTTATTTTGTGTTTTCTTTTTTTCGATAGCATTATTCACTATTGTGCGTACTGAACCTATTAAGATGAATCGAATATAATATGGGACAACTTACAATGAGCCTACTTAAAATGCTCAATATTTGTTTTGTGGACTTAACTATAAATTTTGAAAAAGATGCTCCCCTTATTCAACCTATAGTAGTAGACCTTTGAAAGAAGGTGTCCGAACTTAACATTAATTTTATTAATCAAACGCAATGAAAACTCTTTCGATAGAAACATATCAATTATTTGGTTTATTTAATAAACGTCCAAGTAACTCTATCACAAATCACCGAATTATAAATGCTCCCTTTATCCCGCCTTTGCAGAAGACCTTGAGAAGAAGGTGCGCGAATTGTACGCCACCGTGTGCAAGCTCGAGGAGGAGAAATACGACTGGGAAGACAAGATCAGAAAACAAGACTTCGAGGTAATAATTTGAAATAACTTTCACGTCGATATGGTATTTTGGGAAACCCCCTGTTGGTTTCAAGATTTTGTTTCAAAGTGAATTATTATTATGAGAAGGGTACATCCTGCGTAGAATCGACACTCTAGGTCTATTGCGAGCAGGGTGTGGCCTTGGAAGAATAGTTTAAATCATTCTTTTTTTAAGATAAAATTTAACCACCTCGGTGCCGTTATTGATTGAAATACATGTAAATGCCAATTTTTCCTTGAATTGCATTGCTATTGCTGATTTGCTTAGCTGGTAAATTATAAACAAAACGCAACTTTTGCAAGGTGTGGCACACTGTCCTTGGACAGTCTTGTATTGTTTTAAATCATCAAGGTAACCTTTAAAGATTTATTTTCTCTAGTGAATATTTGTAAACTATATAATTACTATTATATTATTAAAATAACATAAGAATCTTGCTCATTTCCACATTTGTCTTTCAGATAAACGAGCTCAGTATAAAGGTTAACGACATCAAGGGCAAATTGTAAGTATCACTTTGAAATACTTTGTCACAATCAAGTTGGATTAAGTTACAATTGAAGGGCTCCGTGCAACAATGTGTTAAGTCTGAAAATGACGTTTTGAGAAACAAGGTAGTGAATGTTTTAAGATCGGTCATTTATATAAGGATTGGCATGTAGCCAACGGTTAAATAATTATGATCCAGTTGATTTCTTAGAATTAGTTTAGAATGTAACATAGATCAGTTATCACTTGGCACTTTGCCATAAAGTTTAGCAAAACATGTTAAGTAGACTTAACACATTGTTGCACGGAGCCCTTCAATCTATAGATTAACCAATGCTTTTATAGCTTTTCTGTAGTGTGGCTATACAGTATACCATAAGTTAGAAAATAAAATAGAACAATGCTATTTAAACTGCGAAAATAAAAAATGTTTTTCTCTCTTAATTTAATTTAAATAGCACATCTATTTGTGATATGCTACATTTAATCAAATCATGTTACGAATTTTTATCTTTTAAAGTGCGAAGCCCATGTTGAAAAAGGTCGCTAAGACCGAGAGTCGTCTTGCCAAGTTCGACAAAGAAAAGCTCAAGAAGGGATCGGGTGCCTTCCGCGACCAGCTCAAATCCACAGGTAGGACACATTATCAGTGAATCAGCATATATACTATTACTAAACTAAAGTAATCAAATAAGAGATCTTAGATTATATACATTATGGCAATCGCCGCCAGCAACGCATGGAAATCGCTCAAGAATGCATTGAAAAGAAATATATATATATATACAAACAACATGTATATTTATTCACTCCAAAAATGAGCAAGTCAAAAACGAAATCTAACTTGAATTAAATATATCAAGTTGTTTTTATATTTCAATTAAGGATAACCAACTGTAGCACCATATATTCCAGGCATGAAAACCACACAATATTGTTTTTATTTTTATAGGCAAACCAACTGGGGCAAAGATGGACTGCACATTCATATCACAAAATAAAATATAATAATTTCGCATTTGTAGGCAAATCGAAGTACGCCCTTGAGGAGGAGGCCGACAAGGCTGAGAAGCCCGATTGGGGCAAAGACGGACTGCACAAGCAATTCACAAATCAAATATAATGCCCTTTTCATGTAATATGAATTCCATTTGTGTCGATTCCCCATTTGCAGGCAAATCTAAGTATGCCCTTGAGGAGGAGGCCGACAAGGCTGAGAAGCCCGACTGGGGCAAAGACGGACTGCACAAGCACGAGGACAAGAAGGACGATGAAGAAGAAGCGGAAGAGGGAGGGGAGGAAGAGGTGAGATATGAACCCGCCCCATCTAAATAAACCTACCGCACCTAACAAACATTATAATCGCTGAGATAATCCAAAAAGGCCTACATAATATCCAAATATACCCCATTTTTATTTCCAATAAGCGAAACTCACGACGAACAATAATACAGTCTTAATTTAGTCCGGATAATCATTAATTTTTCTATTTCCAAATTTCCTTTTCATCTTTTTATGTTAATATATCTCTTAATTACAATTCGAATCCAATTCATTTTTATTTCATTTCAATTATAATACTTTGATTTTTTTTATCGTTTCTATTTAATTTTAAATTTAATCTCTTTTACCAAAAGGCGGAATAACATGAGTCTTTATTAATTCCTTAATGCCAATCCCAAACCGATGTAAGTGTTTGCCAAAGATCGGATGCACTTTACATATTTCCTTGAATATGCAAATTAGACAAGTTATTTGAATACATGCTAATTAGAAAGCAGCCGAGGAAGGCGGCGAGGAAGCCGAGGAAGCAGCCGAGGAGGAAGCCGAGGGAGAGGAAGAAGCTCAGGAGGTTTGTTCGCGAATAAAAAGATCTGCTGTTATTTGTTCGCGAATTAAAACGTCTGCTGTGTCCCCAATTT
Source organism: Hydroides elegans (assembly GCA_001703475.1). Lineage (NCBI taxonomy): Eukaryota > Metazoa > Annelida > Polychaeta > Sabellida > Serpulidae > Hydroides > Hydroides elegans. Next base: position 48,872 of record LQRL01185080.1, read on the forward strand.
TCGTGTATTTTACATGTGGTCCCATCCTTCCCTTTCGTGTAAAAAATGGAATTCTTTTTTTTTAGATATATAAGTTATATATTTTATAGTCGTTTACAGCTATGTGTTGCGGAGTCGTTGCTGTAAAATTATCAGCGGTTGTGTGTTTGTGTGATAGCTGTTAATTGGTTGAAAATAATCGTATTGAAACTATTTTCAAAATTTGATGCATTTTTGCATCTACTTGTATATATTTATTTAAACATTATAATGCCGAAAATATTAGAGGTTCAATGAATAATTGTTACATGACACTATTTAGTTACTCGCCTTTTTTGAAAAAGTATGATTCAATACGATGAATTTAACACCAAATATAATATGTGGATATAGATATATGTTTATGTTCGATCATGCAAGATACTATTGTAATGAAATCGTTTTTACGTTTGATTAAAAGTTTTCATAGTCTTTATAGAATTTAATTATAAAATAAGAACCAACGGAAATCATGTAATATCTTGGACGATCGAATACTTTACAAAATGTTATATATTTTGCAGTGATTTAGATTCTACTTATAAATGTACATATATGTTTGATTATATCAAACGTTTGTATATAATTGGTTGCTACTATATGTACAAGTTATGCCGACTTTGAGTCGTTATACTATACGCTCTTATATCTTCCTCTTATGAGAGACTTAATCGTTACACATGTATATGGCTCTCATACTTTGAGACTCATCAAGCCCAGATGTCTGTAAAAGCAATTTAGAATGAACTTTCGTTCTTGATAAACCGCTATTTAATCTTCATGTCTGGATGTAGTTTGATGTATTTTTTTTTATCGCCGAATATAACACAGACAAATATTTGAAATCATCAATATCGTGTAATTAAAGAAGTTTGTTTTCACGTTTATGATAACTGTCCATCTCTTAACTTCGATGTGATTATACATTAGTGACATGATAGGTGTTTCAATCTCATTCTTATATATGTTAAACTGCATTTACGTGAATTTATTACCGTTTAAGTTCACTCGTGTATCTCATACGTTACAAATGAAATGTGATATTCCTCTATGAATAACACAATCAATTCTAATCCGTAAATTCTTCTGTAGAGCCAATCCTATACTATCATTTTTTAATATCTTCAATATTTTGTTAAGACATTGAATATCTTATATCTTCTCCTTTTGCCTTACACGCTGTTATTTTGAAGCATTTGATTGAAAATGGTTATATTTATACTTAATATATATCCATAGTCCAGATAATCCTGTGTGGAAGTGCAATGATATATATACAACAGGGTCATTTCTGGAACGCATTTAGATAAACGATATTAACTGTGAGAGTGCCTTGAATTTTTAACGAAAAAAGTTAATTTATTTTTAACGATAAAAAGGGAGAGGAGAAAAAAGAGGAGGAGACGAAAGAGGAATCGGAAGAGGAAGAGGAATCAGAGGAGGAGGAAAGCGAGGTTTGTGACGTCATCAAAATAGGTGTATGACGTCATCAATATATGTGTGGCGTCATTATTGCGTTTGTACGACGTCATTGATGTTAGAGAAGCCTGTATTCCGTACAGCACTGCGTATAGAAGATACCTATAGATGTGACAGCACTGAATGTTTATGTGTATCATAGCGAATGTTTTCTCTCGGTGGAGCTTTTTGCACTCTAAATGTTGTGATAGAGCGGTGGAGTCTACGCAGTTCAGAAGCATAGAATCTGGAGTCTAGATGTATTGTAGTCTGCGGCGCTTCAACAAGCTGTGTGTTCCGTCTTTGCCTTCACTTGTGCATGAATGGAAAATCAATGGAATCGATTATTATTGATCGAAATTGAAAAGCATGTTAAAAATAGTATGCATGAAAATAAACAAATGAAGGATTAGATTTTGAAATTTATTGCAATTCGATAAAAGAAGGTTTGTGCCAGTGACACTTCGGCTTCAGATTGGGGAATAATCACTTCTATACCACTTGAATGATTTGAAAATGGAACACTAAAAAAAAAATCAGTTTAATTTTAGTGGCAGATATCCTCAAATAATCTTCATGAACACATTATATATCATTCTCTTGCATGTCTTGTATTGTGGTGTGAAGAGCTGAAATACAAATTGAATTTGGTGTGTCGGCCTACTACAGTGTGTGGATGTATAGACTCTTCTCTTTTAGATTATAGATTCTCACATTTTCTATGATGCATGGAAAAATTGATGTGTGCGCATGTTTTTATTGATTTTAGATTTGCCGAAACGCTGCTATAATAACATTAATTGAAACATACAAATTACATATTTCATTGATTACACAAAACAAACGTTGATAAAAAATGAATAAGTCATTCAGATCATATATACATTGGATGTAAATAAGTGTTAACACAGCTAATAGAAATATGTTGCGCCTTAACCTTTGACACTACAATTCGCAAACTCAAGCTATTACTTTTAAGATACTATTAAACCATTCATATTTAGTGCCTATCGCAACTCGTAATGAATTAGGGCCTGGCCACATTGGTAGAATTGCTTGTTGCTTTTATTTCCTAACAAATCTGTCTTCCAATGCATTCCTTATGGTAATCTAAAAAAGCGATAAAAAGCTACCTAACCGCTCGTTGTTTTTGCTTTCCCATAAGGAATACATTGGAAGACAGGTTTGTTAGGAAATAAAAGCAAGAACATGCTTCCATTGTGGCCAGGCCCTAAGGATGGATAAGCTTTTGAAAAATATCTTTGAATTTCATCTATACATGGTTGTTGTTTTCTGTTTTCTAGGAGGAAGAAGAGGAGGAAGAGGAGGAGGAAGAGTAAATCTCTTCTACTTATTTCTCCAACCACTTCTCATCCCTCAGCCCCTACCCTTGACCCAGCCATGCCTCATCGAGTTATCGCTGCTCTTTTGGGTTTTTATAAAAGGACTCAAATTGTTAATAGCCTCCTCCCAAACAATGTGTATTCTTTATTATAGCTCCTTCTTAGCTAGTTTATCATCGTCGTGTTTTTGTTTTTAGCGCGGTTTGTCTCCGTATTTTAAAAATGTTTTGGCTGTGGATTAAAGAACGAGTTTTTGGGTTTTAAACTCTGGACGCTTGGTGTATTACGACGGATGGATTTAGGTTTTGGTGGGATTAAGAGATGCTATCATTATTAAGAAAAGTAGTGGAGACATTTGTTAACATTATTGTCTTTTTATTGGTACATATTTTATTTCAGCAAAACCTGGATGGGTTGATGTAGTAAAAATTATGGTGTAAATATAGGGATTGTGGACAATCACTTTTTATGTTGTATATGCAGCAGGGCTTTTTGTTTGAATGTAAATCTCCACAAATTATGTTCAATTATGTTGATATGATACTGCATTTTTAAGTTGTTTGATTAACATATATTAAGCTTTATTATTATCTGATTTATCACCTAATCATTTATCTTTAAACAATACTATTAAAATGTAAAATTGACTTATCAGATCACAATGATGTAGGGTAATATGTTAGTTTTAACGCTACTGTAGAGTTTGTGTGAGAATGTAGACAAATCTAGATATATTTTTACGGCTGGTATGTGATTATATTGATTTTTTCTGTTTATTTACTGTATGTATTCTCTTATGTTATAGTTTGAATTTCATTTCATATATATCAGAATGTAGATAGCGAATAACAGTAAGGGTGGTGAGTATTAGATATTAATAGAGGTACCAACTGCAGGCTTATTCATTAATAAAACAGCAATGGTTTAAGGTTTGTGCAAAAAAAATAAGACTTGTACATGCAAATATAAGCTTATCCGGTAACAACAACTAATTTCGCAGTAACCTCGTAAAGCACTCAATAAATGAGAATCAGCTTTAAGATATGGCTTTTATTCATGTGTTTTCGTATCATATTTGTTCGTATAAATGCAATATTATCAAAAAAAATATCTGCTCCTATTACATGACTATAGTATATCGTGATGATTTCTTTATAAAAACTCTTTCTTTATAATGATTTCAGTCCAAACTATTACGTAAACCGAAAACAATTCTTACTCTAGAGCCCATAATACGCATGATAGGCACCATGGCAATACTCAACCCCAAAAGAATAGAAAACCCCGTATAGAGTTAGAAAAAAGGGTCATCATACAGCTAGATCTACGATTAATAAATAAAAGGTAATCATAAAGCCCTTCTATCCAAATTACATATTCCGTTCAATAAAACTGCAATTGAATAAGAACATTTAACGAGAAATCATAGTTGTAATAAAAAGATAAGGATTAATCAATTACATGTACTCAGAAACTTGCAAATAGTTTTATTTTAAAACAATTTATACAAGATACTCAAAAATATCAAAATAAATAATCAATGTACTAAGTGTTATTTAATTCATTTATCAAAATATTAATATCAAATGCATAGTATTTTTCGCAATTTGTTTTACCATACCGATAGGATTGCACTTAAAACCAGAATTTTTATCAAATATGTATACGATATCTGCAGCAACATTGACAAGAATACACACATTCGTTTAGACGAGGCAATGGAGCAAAATATGAACTTCTTCTTGACGCGACCGCTTTGTTTGTTAGTAACAAATAAACACACCATACCCAGGTGATCGACGAAACGTAACTTACGTCATTCGCAAGTACAGTTTACAAATTATTGAAGTAACTAGCAATACAACCCGATTAAACATTTAAACGGAGCGATCATAAAGGGGCCGTTTCGAACTGAATAGTTCTCATCAGGCGATTTTTATCAATATAACGCGGTCAGGACTAAAAGGCCCTCGTATTCCTCTGCTATACTCGTATGAAATATAGTCCCTACACACCCTAAATCGATGGTAGAGGTATTGTTTTATTGCAAATTAAAACAGATAGAGGATCTGGCAGTTAGTATGCCATGTATAAACAAAAAAGCTGGAATCAGATTGGATCTGAGGTGTGTTATGTTTGAAATAATAATAATAAGAAACCTTGTTGAACAGAAGTCAAAGGGTGGGAAGAAGTAGCTAATACGAGCGTAGGATAAATAATATAAGAACGAGGCAATACCCGTAATTAGTACTTTAAAAGCAGGAATTAAGAAGAGTTAATTCTATCTTGTAGGTAAGAGCACCACAAAATATTAAAGCCAGGAAGGCCACTACTCCAAGCTGCTGAGGCCTCCTGGACAGATAGACCGCAATCTCTGAATCCAGTTTGATTCTATGTTAAGCCGAAGGTATTTAGCTTTGTCGCTTTTAGGCATAACTTGGATAAGGTCCAATATAAAGATTTCAATGTCCTCAATTCCATTATGATCTTTATCATTATAGTGAAATGATATAAGGGTTTCATTCGCGTTCCGGCTAATAGAACCGAAATGTCCTTGGTACCTGTCCATGACTCTATTCCCTGTTTGCCCCACGTATTGTTTATTACACGTAGTGCATTGCATTGCATATATTAAGTTGCTAGATTGACAATTCACATTAGTTTTGCAAGCATATTCTCGGCCTGTAATATTGGATAGTATTAATTACGACATCCGGTCGCGTCATACCGGTCCCATCATCAGGATGCATCTTCCTTCGACGGTCGTTTCGGCCCTTACATCGACGACCTCCA
>LQRL01185090.1:3905-23306 GCA_001703475.1 Hydroides elegans
AACAATTTTCAAAGTGTTCCAGAATCGACAATTTTCAACCGATCCAGATCAAACCTTAACGAGGCACGACTTCAGACCTCGGTTTATACGTGCATAAAATTTAAAAGCTCTAGCTCAATCGCTTCAGACTAAACTCGCCTGCACAAAGTGCTTGGCATCTGAAAAAAAGGTTAAAATCGACAATTTTTAAAGTGCTCCAGAATCAACAATTTTCAACCGATTGATGTAAAACCTTGACGAGGCACGGCTTTAGACCTTGGTTTATACGTGTATAAAATTTGAAAGCACTAGCTCAACTCCTTCATACCCAACTCGCCTGCACAAAGTACCCTATATCAAGCGGGACAGACAGACGGACGGACAGACGGACGGACAGACGGACAAGCTCAACCCTATATCCCCTCGTTTTCACGGGGGATAACAATACTTCGTCCAGATCTGAGCCAACAGTTGGTTCATCTTGATCGTGGCTATAGATTGGCTTTTGCTTGGACTGATGAATCCAGAAATGTAAGTTACATGTTGTTTATCATGCAAAATTGACAATAAAGTCAGATATCATATATAACATGGAAGTATTTGTGAAACACGAAAAGGCCCCAACCGCCCCCCTATTCGAAGGGGTACTGACTATCTCATATATGTCATGTTTTGCAAAATCACAGCTTTTGGGCATTTTCGGCCAATTTCCGCTAGCCGAAAGTGTTAAAAGAAACATCTACACACCAAGATCTTTCATTTGGACCTATTCCCATGTATCTACGACCATACGTTAAAGAGATAAGCCTGGAATAGCTCATGTTTCGAAAAATCGCTGTTTTAGATATTTTGGCCAAATTCGGCCATTTCCGGTGGCCGAATCTGGCCAAAACTGTCAAAAGGCACATCTACACGCTAAGCCCTTTCAATTGAGCCTATTCCCAGGTCTCTACGACCATCCGTTACAAAGAAACAGCCTGGAAAAGCCTATGTTTCGAAAACCATTGATTTTGAATATTTTGGCCAAATTCGGCCATTCTCTGTGGCAGAATCTGGCCAAAAATGTCAAACGGCACATTTACAGGCCATGAACTTTCATATGAGCCTACTCCCAGGTCTCTACGACAGAAAGAGAAATGCCATGCATGGGTCAAACTAGATGTTTCTCCCGTCCTATAAGCTTTTGTTCACCATTCATAAAAAAACAGTATTACAAAAAAAAATAGAGGAAAATTTCACAGTCGCCAATCTGGCCACCGACTTTTTTTCACAGTCGCCAAACCCAAATTCACAGTCGCCATTGGCGACCATTCGGTCGCCAATATCGAGCCCTGTATTAATATCGTCGATGTGCTTGGTTGATGTCATATTGCAGTCTTCGCCACTCTACTAGGTTGTCATCCCTATCACTAGGGAATAATAATCATGCACAGCTCTCTATGTCACGGATATCGTAGCAATCGCATTTTAATAAAACAAAATAAACTCGGAAGACAAATAATCAGCTCTATGTATACCAGACAATATAAAAGGGTTAATCAAAATATAAATATATGCTTCATAGTTTATACCCATTCAGTATCTTTTGTTCGCAGTATTTTTTAATGAAGAACATGATGTATATGCGTTATTGAAGTAATGATATAATTCTTTGTGCATTGTATACTTTTTTTCAGAGAATGCCATACTTAGTCTTCACATGGATCCTGTGGATTGTGCGCTTCATGTTAAATGTAAGCTATTTACCTCTTTTTATTATGCCTAATTGTACACAGATTTTATTGTTGATTTTATCAATTTATATTGAAGTTAATAAGAACATCTTATTCTAACATTGAACACTAATTTTTAGATACCGGTACACGTAAATTCTATAATTAAACATACTGTAGTAGGGAAATATATATAGATTGGACTCTGCAAGTATCGTTTTGAAAACAAAAACGATTTACATGTACGTAAAAAGTAGATCATAGCAAAAAACAAACAAACAAACATGTGTTTTTTTTTCATACAGGTCGCTTGTATGTTCATCATCTGGTCGCGAGTGGCAGAGATCAAATACGAAATCACGTACGGCGAGAAGAAAGTTGTGAATCCGTATTCGGCTAGTGCGCACTTACTGGAATCCACTATGAGGTAGGATTTTACGGATGTATAAATGATTGTCATCATTGTGATTAGGCGCTTGTGATTAGCTGTATATGGGCACATGTACTTCACTTTGATTTTGAAGAAATTTGATATCCCTTGACCATTCGTTTTGACACTTTGATATTCAATCGGCTTGACAGTTTCTGAAGTTTGTCTTTGTTCATACCATGTTTAAAATTCAAGGTAAAGAGCCGTATTATCTAAATCTAAATAGAAAATTACATGATGATATTTTTGAAAAATTAAGATGTTGTAAATATTTATAAATCTTAACATATTTATGTAAATTAACGATTTGAAAAACAAGTTGTTTTGTTCTATTGTTTAGATCCGGTTTCACCACTCCCGGAACAGCAACTCCCATGTCGAGGACCGGATATCCTGTTGCATAGACTTCCGGTTTTGACGAACTATGATGCACTTATGTATTTATTTTGTATAGACCTTCTCATACTTTGTACATAGGGTGTCTGCCATGTCCATGTTGTACCTGAATGTAAACATAAGAGAACAGGACGTTACACAATGTGTTGAATATGTTTACGAAGCACTTGTAGGGCGTTTGCAAGCTATCGGTAATCGTTTATTGCAATGGTGTGTTTTGCAACTGAGAAAGGTGTTTATATCTTGCTTATCTGTAGTCTTGACAAAATTAAGAGGAATAATATTAAGCAGAAACTCTTTATCCTTTAGCAGGAAAATATGTAAAATCGAATCACGTCCAAGTGATATACATTAACTGAAATAGAAAGGCTCCATAAAAAGCGATTTTATTAATTAAGTACCTCTTTATGGGGCATATCCTATTAAAACATGTCAGGCCAGCCTTTCAAAGCGGTTATGATAAAGAGTACAAACAAAAAACAACTATAAATAATTGCGAAAAAAATAATGTCGATTATTTGTTTGTTATGTTCCTATGTGTTTTTGTTTTGATTTTACAATATAAACCTAGATTATTTCAACAACAAAAAATGCGAAAAAAAAAACATTACCTAATTATTGTATAAAAATATAATTAAAACTTTATTATTCCAAAATATAGTCATAGTTTGTTATGTGACACCACTCGTAGATATTTTGATTATGAAACAATGCCTTTGTGATTTATATAATGCCTCGATAATGTCCATATGAATCTATTAATAGCAGTATGGATAATCACTGATACATTTATCAAGTGTTATTGCGCGAGTTGGTAATAACGGATCGAATACAACATAGGATATAGAGTAATAAAAAGTGTTTTGAGTAGCTGTTATTTTTCCGCGAAGGACTTCCTTTATTTTGTATCAAGTAAGTGTCAAGTTCAAAGGCAACCTTGTATTTAGTGTGAGCTTTGTTGATCTGCCTTCAAATTTCTCATTTTAGCAACATTCCATAGATATATTGGCAAAGAAGGAACCAATTCCAAAATGTTTTCTATTTATTTTTTGTACCTTTTAAGATAATTTTTATGTAAATTATTGTTTTGAGTGTTTTGAAATATAACAAATATGTATACACGTGTACATTCCATTTACACTTTTTGAAAATATAGTTAATGATTTTTTGATTATTTGAATTATTGAAAAAGTATATATATCTATTTAATTACGGTTCTAGGTTGTACATATAGATCATCTTTTTTTTTTAATAAAACCACAATCAGCAATGCTTTCTTGTTTTACTATATTCCTTTTATTAGATACAAACGTTTCAGTAAGTTTAAGTCTTTAATTAAAATGAAAATTAGAAAAAGATTGATAAAAAAAGCTAACTTTCCCTTTCCAAGTCAGAGGAGTTTGCACTAAAATAAGTGAATATTTAGCGAAGTAATTCAAAGACATAAAATTAGATCATACAACACCAGGCCTAAGCTTCAGTGCCAATGTGGCGAATTCGATGCAAAGAAGATATTGTTTTCCCGTTTGACTATATAAAAATAAATTATTGAAGTAGCTTTTTTTTCTTTTGTAACTATTTTCTCAACATTTCTGTCTTATTGTTTTTATGTTTTGCTTGAATCCCCACAGTGCCATTTTCTCGTGGTTTCCGATTTTTCGAGTGCCTCTCAGTTGCTGCAGTGGCTTTCGTTAATTGAAATATCGCTCTCCACAAAAGTAAAAATAAAAATGATTTCTAAACAAGTGCATTCCTTAACAAATCTATATTTGTTCTAAATAAAGGTTCTAAATTGGTCGAATTGTTTTTATTCACCAACCAATCTAAGCCAAATTTAAGTCACTGTAAGCTAGATTGTGAATAATAAAACAAGGGAATCACTTGCATAGCTTAGGTAATTCTTACAAATTAAAAATAGTTTGAAGCCTCTCTTGATTTAACTTTACTGTAGGGTCATGTGGGTCATGTGGGTTATTTGGGTCATTGTGGTATAAAAAAGAATTTACCAATGGTCAATATAGCAATTAATATATTTCACACTTATTTATCAATGTGAATTATTTAATTCACTTGGTGACTTTTTCTATGGCAATTCAAAAAGATGTTTACAACAACAACCATAATCCGTTGTTTGTTGTAAATGACATTGACAAAAGATGACATTAATCCGTTACGTTATAGCGTTCTATGTCCTTTAGTTTGGAATGCACAGGATTGCAAAAAAAATCTACCATAATTCTAGGACAAAAAATATACATTTGGCGCTCCAATTAGGGCTTTTATATTAATTATTGAAAATCCTAGGCATTTGATGTCGTGAGTGTCGTTTGAAACAGTCGATTTTGGGTTAGAGTGCACCCCTGTTATTTAGTCATTAACGTGGAATTCTGATGTTTGTACATATATCACCCGGAAATTGTATGTAATATATATCTGTCTAAAACACAGTTATGTCAAAACTACTCACCAATAAGTAATATATTGCCCTTGTAAGCGGATGTTAAGGAAAACATACTTATTTTCCTATGTCTAAGCTGGTACAATTTTTGTTCATAATCTCGAATAGTGTAATAGCTTTAAGCCTAATACAAATGTGAGTTTGATTCAAACATGCGTTTCTAATCACATATAAATCTTATATTTTTCGCACTAGCAGTGCAGCCTACCAATAAGGAAAGATACCATTTAGCTTTGGATTTCTTTCGATTTGATATCAATTTTATAATCTTTATTATTTTTATTCTGGGGGCACATTTAAATCATGCTTGGACTAAACTGTACTTCAACTAGATTGTTATATCGGAAATTATATTTATCGAATATATAGGGATTAAAATTCATGCTTATTACCAATTTATGAGAATTTCATACGAGGTAAGGGTATGGCCACACGGAAAGGTTGTTTTGGCTTCTTCACCCTAACGGACCATGTTTTCGAATATATCTATTACTGGAAACTCATAAACGCGCCTTATTCTAATTAACAAAATAACCCTCAATGTGCGTTTTTGAGCTTTCCCCAAAATAATACATCAGGAACTATAATTCATTAGGGAAAAACACCCGTGTAACCAGACCCTTAGGCCGTTGTTACACTGAAGAAAAACAAGCAGCTTTTTTTCACGCAACCTGTTTTGGTCTTATGTTTCATAGCAAGATTGACGTGAAAACACACAGTGTAACCACCCTTTTTTCTTTAAAAAAACTGCTTGTTTTGCTTCAGTGTAACCGCGGCCTTAAGCGAATTTCTTAAGCGTCACATCTCGTTCTTCTCCATTTGGCATCGGGTCATCGTTACCCTGCAATTGAAGCAGATTTCGTGCTACACAATTACAGTATCTTGGCTGCATGCGACTAAGCTTCATTACTGTTAGTTGTGGCCAATTAAGAGTGCTCCCCCTGCCCTCGTGTCATTTTCTATATGTTGACATATATCTTTTACACGTAGGAGTTCTAGGGATTGCATGCATCATAGCCTTGGTTTTCTTAACTGCAGATTGGTACTCAAATGATGATATCTTCAATATTTAGATGGCATGTCTCTTTTACGCGCGGACCCGGAAAATAGTCAACATTAGACACAAATATACATGTATATACATATTAATAAGTCATGATTAATCTTGTTTTAAACTGACGGCTTATATAAACATTATAAAAATGAAAGAAAACTGAAATAAACTAATAAAAAACTATAGTGGAACTGTGGCACGTTCCAACCGACAAGACATGAGCAAAAACCATGTAAAACTTTTTAAAATGTAAAAGCAGTTTCAAATAAACCGTTTCTGGACACCAATTTTCGTTGCTCACGATCTGGAACACCCAAACCAGGCTTACTGTTTGTTTCTGTGATTTTGCGAGGACGTCGCAAAATATTTGGTCAATACGTAAACACTTTTTACTGCGGTCGAATCTTTTTTATGCATACAAAATAAATTCTATGAATTGATGATTTTTATGGTGAACTTACATTGCGTTAAATTGCAATTTTGTTTTTTTTTTTCCGAAAAAGAAAAGAGAAACTGACACTGTCAGCCCCCATTTTCACTTAAATCTAAATGGAAGGTCATATCTATTAATGTGCCAAGGGAAGCGCCACTTTTTGGAGCTGTTTATTAATCCAAATTACCCTCTGGCCGTTTATTTATAAGCAAAATGACATTATGGCACTTATGCTGTCACTAATAATATAAACCCGATAAAATCTCTCTCTCAGATTCCCCAACCAGAAAAGCCGGAAACATTATAAACAAAATATAAACAACTTTTTTACGACGTGCCAACATGAAGGTGTGAAGATGACTGCTTAGTTACTTTAAAATTTATGAAAACATGATTTATGGATAATAAAATGTATTGCGAGCTTTTACAAATTACGGATTAATAACTTGGATGTTCTCACTCAAAATATGGACTTAAATTTAAATTAATGACAATGTTGTTAAAAGCTTTGTATGTGTTAATGAACAGTAGGCTACATATTCAAAATATTTCTATTGATGATCTTTAATGAATCCGAAGTAGTTAATCAGGTTAATTCTTACTAATTTAAAGGAACCTATTTATGTTCTTCCGACAAAAATCATGAATTCAAATGAATCTATAGAAGGAACATTATCTCCGCGTGAAGACACAGATCCCGAGACGGATTTCGTATTTTTGGTGTATTACTACGGCTTAATATTTCTGTTAACGATATTCAACATAATTGGCAATTCGATGATTATTTCGGCCATGTTTCGACACAAAAATATTCGGGTGCCGAATAATTATTTCATCTTCAGTCTAGCATGGTCAGATCTCTTGCTCGGTTTGGTTTACCCGCTCTACAATTTGGCTCACCTTGAGAATACAGCGCTCCGAAAGATATTCGGTATGTTTCAATTTTTCTTTAAATCATGACATATAGAGGCTTTAATGCATATTAGGTAGCAACTGTAATTTTCCTATTATATATAGAATTCTATATATACTTCGATATTCAAAATGTTTTAATATGTAGGCCAAGATATTTTCCTTTAGGTCGCGGTTACATTGGCGTTTTAACACATTTTGTTATTTGTGTTTACGATGCATTCTTTTAGGAAAACTTTTGCTGCAATTATTAGCATACTCTTGCATGATTAAATATTTTTATTTACAGGTACATGGACTGCCTGCACACTCCTCATTACACTTACTGTCGCTCTCTTATCAATATCTTCATTTAATCTTATTGGAATCACAACTCTGAGATACATTTCAATCAAACACCCGCTCACGTTTCAAAGCAAAGTTACACATAAAAGAACGTTGACTGCCACTGTCGGAGTATGGACATCCGTGCTGCTCTTTTCTGCAGCCCTGTTTCTAAGAACTAAACCACCAAATGGTAAGTTAACTTTAAAACTACTTTATGTTAAGATTACAATGTATATTGGTTAATTTATCTGAAAGAAACACAAGGCGTTTATGAAGGTTTGCCGGAACAAAGATTTGTATACGGGTTAAACGAAGTTGCAATTCTAGTAATGGTGTGAAATTGAAAAAAAATCAAAGATATATATCATTCTTGATCAAATATTGCAATACTTAGATAAACCTTTCTAGCTATTCAAACTGGTGCTAAACATCACCATTTTTATTTCAAAAAGCGAATCCCAATACATTTAATGTCATATTGCTATAACGTTTTATGAAGTCTTTATGATAAAAAACCGCCATTGTATTTACAGATGTTTCATACATAGAAGGCATGACAGTATGTCGTTATGAAGAAGTATTCCACGGTTCTGTGATGTATATAATAATAACAACAACCATCTGGTATCTTCTCCCTATTTCAATTATGTTGCCCATGTATATTTATATGGTGGTTCAAGCTAAAAAGCAGGTATATTCAATCGAATTGATGATATTGAAGAATAGAGTTTTTTTTAAATTTTTAAATCGATGCGCCAGTTTCTGTTCATCTAAAGAATACATTATTTAAACCAGCAAACCGCAAGGACACAGCGTAGTAACTTTTGGCTGGACTCATTCACTATGTTTTTTTTCTAAAGAGCATGTTTTTTTTTTCATTCTTTCTTATTTTTTATATTATAGAACCGCATCTTTCTCAAGGTTTTTGAGATGAATAATTATATAAATTGGTAATTATTTTCAATAGATTCATATAGTTTTTAATTGTTTTTTTTAATAGAATATATATGTTTGTTTATTGATATCGCTATTCTTATTTTTAGGCAATGCGCATTGCAAGTCAAAGGGGCAGCATAGAATGTACAAAGCAAACCAGAGGCTCAAATTCAAATGGTTCTAAACATACACACAGGAAGACCTTTCGACGAGAAATGAAAATGTTCCGAGTCGCGGGGCTTTTACTCGGTTACTTCACATTTTCATGGCTAACATTTGTCATCTATGAGTTTGTATACATTACAGATATGTCAAGCGAAGTTGAATCTCAGGATTACGTGAGGTACAACTCCAAATGGAACTTTGATCACGATTAAGGGCCGAGTCACACATGATATCTTTTTCCAGCTTTTGTTCCTGCCAAACATGTTTTACCATGTATTCCTTATTTGATTCCCCAAAAGCGTCGAGCGATTCAAAACGCAACGAGTTTTTAGGGGTTCGAAAAAAAAAGAATGCACCGAAAACCACGATTTGCCAGGATTTTTAAAAAGCGTGAAAAAGCTTCCCATGTGGACAGGCCCTTAATCAAACATTTATTTGTCCAATAACAACTTAATAAGTATGACTCTTTTTAAAGGATGAGTTTACTCACCATTTAGATTTTAAAAAGTCATATTTTGTTGATATATAAATGAATATCCAACATGAATCGCATACTTCTAATCAACTAAACCAATGCATTTAGACTTTGATGGTATGAAAGCAGCACATGTGATAACCAAATATTGAAAAAGCGTTTTGATATCGAAATGATGCGATGATCAAATTAATATACATGTTTCAGTATGCTTATATTTTCAGGGCAACTGTACGAATATTTCTTCATTCAAACACTGCTGTAAACGTCTGGATATATGGTGGACGGCTTCGAGAATTTCGCGATTGTTTTCGAAAAGATTGTTTAGCTTTACCATGCTGTCAAATCAAATGTTGCAAGCGATGTCTTAATTCTTTTTCAAGAACTGCTGCTCATGGACGATTAGAACATAGAACACAAAGAGTAAATATGTTGGCGAATGGTAACAAAGCGACTCGTCGTTTGAAAAGATCGATTTCCAATACGAGTGAAACAAGTTTCAAAACATGAAACATGTTATTTGAAAGGAATACTCAACTTGGTTTCATCAGATATATAAGGTTAAAATATGTCGAATAAGCTGTTGTAAAACGTAAACACTGATGTTGCAATATTAAGCCAGCTAGGAACTCGATTAAAAGGAAATGTAACCAGGGATAATATCTCCGACCAGAATAGATATGTTCACAAAAAGAAATGAAAAAGCAGCTTGATTATGAGGGGCACGCAACGATTCATTTGTAAAGTTGATCTCAATCTACTTATTGTTTAGCAGAAGATGATCATATATATTTTCAATACGCTTACTACGCTGATTTGTTCTAAAAAGCCATTGCAAGCAAGTATACATGCAATCTCCTACAAGAATAAAGATTTCGAGAAATCAAATGTGTATTAGGTAATTCTTTCACAGATGCGTTTACAGAGATTTAATTAAGATACATATGCATTGGTTGAAATATCTACCGACATAATCCTAAAGCAAAATAATCGTTTCGAAGAATCTTTGTTCGGTTCGGAAAAATTTGCAAGCAAGGAAGAGCTGCTGCAAGAATAAACATTTACCCGAATAAACCGTTGAGTACCCTCGGTTCTTTAACAGAAACAAAACAAAAATACATTGGCAAGATGCATCATCTATTTGTTAAAAAAAATAATTTGTACTCGGGTTAATCGCTTTAAAGAATATACAATGTTCTTCTATGAAAGATTGGTTACGCAGGATGAGCAACTAATTAAATGAATAAATCTTAACCTGAATAATTCGCGGAGTGTTAATTCTCTATTACAAGTCCGCCCACTCGGCAAGGGTCGTCCAAAGCACGTCGCATTCGAATGTGATGTTGATAGGACGATCCAATTTTGGCCTATATGAAAGTTTTCCAGACGTCACTTTACGGCCCGGCGTCCGATGAACTTAATTCTTACGTCTAACTCGGACGTCCGATGAACTTTATTCTTACATCCGACTCGGCGATCGTCTTCGACGAATAAGCACATACGGAAAAAAAATCATAATAAAATATTCCCGGGGCCATCTTTAAAATCTTATTTGATCAAAAGACAGTTAACTTCGTGTAAAATGTGTACCATCGATCCGATTTCTTAATATAAATATTCATATTTGATCTGCTCATGACTTTCTCATATGGAATACACTGGCAGTCAGAGTTTGTTACCGAATAACAGTTCGAGAAGGCTTCAAATGTGTCAAGCTTATCGTCGGGATTTCCTATTTGAAATTTCCGGAAGAGCTTGTTCATGCTGTTAACAAAATTGCATTTTATCTATATAGTCATTCATGCGTAAGATTTGAAATTAAAGAAATATAAGAGAAGCTATTAGAGAAGCTAATTAATCTTCACATTTTATCTTCACCGTATTTTGTATACGATTCTTGGCAACAAGTCAACAAAGGGCTCGATAAATCTACAGGAAAAAAACGGCCACATTAATTTCAAGGACGTCCTAAATAGTAACTTAAAATAAAGAAATTTAGTCTACCTGTCACGTATGCCCACATCTGTAACTTTAAGTTTGTGTTCAAGACAAGTGAAATTATATAACCCACAAGGAATATATCATCTCGTTCTTTGTTTATGTGTAAATTTCCTGCTTGGTGTGATATAATGTAATATATAGTGTCTTTTTTAAAATATTATTTTGAACCTGCTTCTAAACAAACAAATTATCGAATGATAGATGCTGAAGTGATATTGGATATGAATAATGAATATATTTTGATAATTCTTAGGCCGCAGTTACCCTGAAGTGAAAGAAGAGGCTTTTTAAGAAATAAAAACACTTACATGTATTTAAACACGTTACACCATTTTTATATTTGAAGCCGTCTTTTAAAAAACAATGTCAATCGATTCGTCCAGGATGGTATATGCTCTATAAAAATATTCATAAGACTGAATCGCTGTTCACTGATTGTTTTCTTAGAAAGAAAAAAAAAGAATAACAATCTTATTTTACAGTTCGGATATTTTTGAGCCTATTTAACATGGAATCATTGTCACAATTGAGTTTGCTTCGATATTTAATGTTTTGCCTCGTGCTGGCGAATGATTATAAAGGACTAAAACACCATTTAATTGGAATCCGGCTAAAGTCGAAATATAAAGTCCTGTGGGTTTCTTTAGGGGAAATTCTTCTTTATGAGGTCATTCTTCAAAATGGTATTTTGCGCAAAGAAAAATACGCGAATTTGTACAATAAAGTTTCAAGAAAACTGGTTTTACACAGGAGGTCCAACACACAAGAGAGTGATAATATATTTGACAAATATATTAATTTGTTTGAACTGGCATGTGTACTTAAGGCCACAGACAAATATTCAGGTACATTGAATTTAATTCGTGAGCTTGTGTCTTATACGGGAATTATAGTGGACGAATTGCAATTGCATGATATCATGTCAAATCCACATGTTGATGATAGATGCTTCGAAATAATTATGAGGAATTTATTTGCAGCAGACATGCAGCATGAACAAAATAGTTCTAAGTGGTTAACTAAGCTAATCCTCCGCCTTTGTAAACAATATGGTCATAGCTCACATAAGCAGCAAGATGTCCTGATGTCTAAGCTGAGTGTCATATTTGGATTACCTTTGAACATAGGACGATCCGCGCTTACAGATCTATTGATTGATCTAAGTGCTAAAAAGAAATATTACATGATTCATTTATTGTGCAAAACGATCAAATCGTTTATGAAGTCAAGGAGCCTAAAATTACACCATATCTATTGTCCAAAAGTCATTGACGACCGCCATGTGATTTGCATGCTTCAAGATATCTATCTTACATTATATATGCTGAAACAGGATATGGTGGATTTAAACGAAATCAAAGTTTACTCTTCTTATGAAGAAAATCAACATGACCATGATCAGTTCTTATTTATTTGGCTTCTGTGTTGCTTTGACACTGCAGATAGAGACCCATATCTCGCCAATCTTGACTTGATAAACGCGAGCTGTTCTCTACAGTACCTATCACATACGATCGGTATACTATGCGACCTAGGTGCCGATATTGACGCAATAGGATTTAACAAAGGGTCACAATTGTATAGAATCTGTACGAGATCGACCAATGCAAATGCTCTACGCGCCCTCATTATCAATAACTGTTCCTTGGATTCAGAGGCAATGGGTCCAATATTTAGTTGTGTACATAATCGCCGATGCATGATGGCCTTTTATCATTGCAAGACCCTTCTTCTGTGTGGCGCTGACGTAGAAATACAAAATCTTACTATTCATTTTCACTTAGTGCAAAATGGCGAGTTTCGACGTTTCGCCACAGAGGAAGAGGAAGGTGATATTATTCAATGGATCAGAACTTGGTACGAACAGCCGCATTCTCTTCGTTTCTTTTGCAGGAAAGCATTGCGTACTGCATACGGAAAGAAACTGACCAGGGTCATTCGACACATCGACTATCCAATGCCACTCAAGGATTACATTCGGACAATAACCTTATAGGAGGGATATCCAAGTGGGATATCACATCAAAATCGTCTACTTAACCTGTTATATGATTTATTGGTATCCGGTCTAAATGTCCCCGGACATAAAGTCCCCGGGCAAATGGACCAATTTGGACAACATAGGACATAAAGTCCCCAACCATTAAGTCCCCGGACATAAAGACCCCGGACAAAAAGTCACCAAAAAATGCAGCATAGGACTTTCAGTCCCCGGGCATACAGTCACAAAAAGTTACTCCATTTTGTTTCTTATCACAAATAACGTTGATGTAGGATTTCAAAATAAAAACATAACCACAAATCTACCTTTTTTTGTTGTTGTTACGGCATATATTCTCTTAATAATTTCAACAAGATGGTGAGATAAATGATCCACAATAAATTCCACGACCCTAAAAATCTGGTTCTTAAATTGAACAGCAATTAACATATGAACACACTACAGTATCACATATAACGAATGATGTAAATATATATTGATCGAACTACAGGATAGCGACATCTTATTCAAAAGCTACATTTGTAAGCAACACATTTTAAATATTTGACCTCGGTATTGACTTTATCTTTTTGGAATGTTTAATCCGATGTAACATGTTGTCTTACATATTCAATCTTCATAGTTCTCAATGTTAACAGGGCTCCAGTTTATGTTGCATTCGATGTATCATTTTCGATGTTGAAACCTCACATAAACGTTTTTCGTAAAAAAAACTAAAAAAAAACTAAAAACTTGAGTAACATTTTGGGGACTTTATGTCCGGGGACTTTATGTCATATGCTGCAATTTCGGTTGCTTTTTGTCCGGGGACTTTATGTCCGGGGACTTAATGGTCGGCGAATTAATGTTCTATGTCGCCCAATTTGGAGACTTTACGTCCGGGGACTTTATATCCGGTGACTTTTTGACCGGAATTCATGTTTTTCATATCACGCTTCTAGTTGCTGATTAA
This sequence comes from Hydroides elegans, assembly GCA_001703475.1. Taxonomy (NCBI): domain Eukaryota; kingdom Metazoa; phylum Annelida; class Polychaeta; order Sabellida; family Serpulidae; genus Hydroides; species Hydroides elegans. Next base: position 18,138 of record LQRL01185090.1, read on the forward strand.
ATTTGAATATACATATAAGCTTTCATGTGAAAAAAAAACTCAATGTTATAAAGTTTGGTTTTATTATTATTTGAAGGGCTCCGTGCATTGTGTTAAGTATACTAAACATGGTTTTGATTTTTTGCATGGAATATACTCATGTCGATATTATCTATCGTTTGTGTGAAGCTTATATCTTATCTATCCCTATAGATAACATTTTTTCAGTGCAACATTGTGTTAAGTGCCAAGTTTTTAACATTTCGCGTGCAATAAAATGTTTTATTTACTAAACACAAGTCACAGTTGTTTTATATAGCACGCATTTTTCGCAAAATATTTCCGTGCAACATTGTGTTATATTGACGTAACATAAGCCTACTATAGCTTATATAGCGCGCGCTTTTTGCTCGAATGTTTCCGTGCAACAAAATGTTTTATTTACTAAGCCTAATTCGTGTTTTGCCATTTTCGCGTGCAACATTGTGTTAAATTTTAGTTAGATGTACAAGACCAATGGAATTGAATAAAACATTTTGTTGCACGCTAAAATGATAAAGTCAAAACGTGTTTTATCGACTTGCATGGTCAATTTTTCATTCTTTTCCCTAATAAAACTTAATTGCTATATTTTCTTACAATTTCTTTTCACATTGCAATGCGCATGAGTAAATGCATTCACCACATGCTTTTTGCATAGAAAACGGCCTATAAATAACTATGCTAGCTTAAGTTTTATTTCAATATCTTTAGTTTGAGTTTTCTCGAAACATCGATTTCAGACTTAACACAATGTTGCACGGAGCCCTTCATTTAGTTATAATCCCAATTATCATTTGTAGCAATTGTGGCTCCTTAAGTTCGTTTTTGTAGGCTGTATAAAATATTGATATATTTAAAGAATTCAGTTATAGATACCATTGCAAAAACGCAATAAATTATAAACACATATTGTATTTACAGGAAAATTTCCATTGCTTTGACTACATCTATACCTCTGGCCTTCAAGTTGTTCTGCACTTTATTACATGTTTATGTTTGAAAAGGCAATAAATCTAAAAAATATCATTTAAGAAATGGAGATGTTTTCTTGATTTTATTTCTATGCGTGACAATCTCAATTGATTAAGATGTGATAGCTAAGTATTATTTGCAGCAGCCATCAAACCTATTTGTAACAATTATCATTTTATGGACGCATTTAAAAGCTGCTTCATAAATAAAATAAATAGTTTAACCATCGATTATTTTATGAAGACACAAAAATATTTAATTCGAAAATATTTACAAATCTATAAATGAAAATAACGGCTCAATAGGAAAAGAAGCTAGATAATTGTAGCAAATAAATAGATTATAATAATTAAATGGATTTTCCTTTCATTGTCCAGTCAAATAAATTTAAAACAAATCTTTATGCTGGTTATATCCATGTTTCTAATATTTTTTGTTTGTTGCAAAATTCTCAACTTTATATGAGATACTACTTATCGTATACTATACTATACGCCTTAAAGTGGCATATTTGGTTCTTACAGAAAACAGCCCATCTTCATTATCTTGAGGCACCATTCATGAATATTCGCTATTTTGACAATCTTAAACAATATATTTTTTTTTATTTCTTAAGCAAGAACTATTTTCTTAAAAATCGCTTACGGTTGCTTGAGAAACCAATCTAATTAATATGAAATCGGTTTTTAGTTTACAACATTACAATCGATTTATAGAAAATTGCTTCAATTGTATATCTGAAATGATTTTGTAATCTAGAATGCCTATCGTATGTTATTGGAACACAATGACCAATTTACATAACATACCGTTCAAAAGTAAACCATTGAATAATAAAAATGATAAAAATGCACTAAAGAAGATCATATTGAGATTCTACTATGACCAATCTTAATCTGAGTGCGCTACCAGTTCATTATCAATACAATTGTACAAATACATATATTTTAAGATTTATGCATACATAAACAAGTAGATATCCTTGGACTCATAAATAAGTTTTGGAGACTTTTTGGCTGGAAACTTTTTGGCACATGCTGTCACTTTTAGAGACTTTATGGCCGGGAACTTTATGGCCGGAGAATTTTTGGCTGGAGACTTTTTGGCATATCATGTCACTTTTGGATACATTATGGCCGGAAACTTTTTGGCCGGAGACTCTTTGGGGTGGATTCTTCCAAAACATATCCAAATCAGGCCAATTAACACGGACTGTTGTTAGAGCGGCCCATAAAAGGCGTTTGTTTATGCTGTTTGACTATGTATGTAGAACTATTGAATGGCATCGTTTCTATGCATACGAAATATTGACTGAATAACATGCATTTTGTTTATTTGCTGTTGATAAACAAAATATGAATTTGTAAAAAGATATGGACAGGTGTGGCAGAAATCGCCAAAAAAATACAGGGTTTTTAGATAAAAAAAAATACCAAAGAACAAAAGAGTTTTTTTTTTTTTCAGATGTAAGGGGTTTGTTCATAAGTTTTGTATGCCTTAGTTACTCTTGACGTTTAGTATACAGCGACTGCATTAGATAATAATAGAAACAAATCTGAGTTCCACGGACTCAGCCAAAAACTTTGTAAAATATTAGTTAAATGTAACAGTTTCATTTTTACAGTACTTCTGAAACTTATTTTGAATGTTTGGATGTCATCGGCATGTTCTGTTGAATGAACTGAGTGCGTCTTTTTTATACGCCACTAATCAATCAACTCTTACTGACATCAAAATATAAAACACAACTAAAACAACCAATATATTTAATTCTAAATCTAAATTTGTATATAATACTTTGCATTATGATTTTTTGTGACTCCCTTTAAAACAATGTGAACCAGCACAATTAAAATCTAATATTTATTCATTATCTATTCAATTATACTCTTTTGCATGAAATCAGTGAGACCTATAGAACACAAGACACACACACAAAAACACGCGAGTGTCGGTTTAGCACGTCTCCCGAAGCCCCTGGTAAAGTTTTTAAGAATACGGAGAAATAATGAGAAATTATATGAAGGCCCTTTTAGCCTTTACATGAGCACAGTACAGACGATGCTATGTGATCTAATTGCCCCAGATATGTTATCCTACAGATTTTTTTTTATCAAACTGAAGTTGCTTTGGATCTCAGTCTTTTTTCGTAATACAAGTGCCAAAAAAATATGTGATCTTATTTGTTACAACCGTTTATATATCCATACGTATAAAGGAAAGTTTCTCTGATATTTTTTTGTTCGCTGATTTTTTTTGTTCTTGACTCGCATACTTTCACAACTTTTATTTTGGTACAAATTAATTCAAAATAAACACCACTGGATAAATAAATATGAACATTCATGTATTAACTATTATGATATAAAATAAAACATCATTATTTACGTTGAACTACGGATAGCAAAACCTATTCCTGGTTACATCATATTTGTTGTAAATGCCAGAGTTTGATGTCGCCATAAAGGACTTTCGGAAGTTCGTCTGATAAAAGAACATCAACTAGCAATTAGGGATCGATTTGGATAAGAGATTTAGCTCATTGTTCGGGGAACCAAAAGTGATATGTAGAATCTACTTTGTCACCAAGAAGGAAGGAAAATGGTAATCTTAGGCGCCTTTTCTATACAAATCGATCGGAATTTCGATACAAATATATTATCTATATCATGAGCAAGGAGGCGGCAGGATACTGAATAAATAATATAATTGTTTTAATGTGTTTCCTTCAAAATGCTGATTTATTAAAGATAGTTTGTATATTTGGTTGGTCCCAACAACGTAAGAAACAATACATATGTAAATGTTGTAAACATTTTTCGACGGGTATTACTGCACAAAGAAAAATAAATTTAAGCAGCAATATATTGGTTTCGGGTCGAAATGGAAAAAGTGGATCAGACTCGAAACAGGGAAATGATTGAAAGCTTATCTTAACTCATTGTTTTCAAACGATAATAGGATAAGCATGCCTCGCTATATTGCACACATAGATAGCCAAGAAATGACATCCTCAATAAGTTGGAATTATTCCGCAGTGGAAATAACAATTGCAACGCAAACCGCAATCAACACGGATGTTCTCTTTTTAATTTACTATTATGGTTTTATTTTTCTTTTGACCATTTTAAACGTGATTGGAAATTCAATGGTTATCACTAGTATCTTTCGACATCGCAACCTGCGTGTGCCGAGCAATTATTTCATTTTCAGCTTGGCTTGCTCCGATTTATTACTTGGACTCGTCTACACAATTTACAACGTTGCTCATCTGGAGAAAATGACAGTCAAGACATTTTTCGGTAAATTGCTCTAAGTTGATTACTGCTTTTAATGGACACCTTCATGCCAAGGTGGCGCTTGAGAACCAGTTGGCGATGGGGTTTAATACAAACTCCTATTTTTTTTTTCAAAATGATGTTGCATGGCCATGTGAAATGAGTTAGTCGAAGAGGTTTTATAGTTGTAAATTCAATCATATTTTTAAGCATAAACTATTGCATTAAATGCATTTAATGCTAGTTTATTATGAATTACTTTCGATTAGGAGCGTATTGATGACAAGGTTTAACATTTATGTTGTGCAAAAAAAAACATAAAAAATATAAACTTTCTTATTTTTGCGCATAAAATATCGCATATCAAACAACGCATTTTTTTTTCTTATTTTAGGAGACTGGATCGCCTGTTCAATAATAATGACAGTTACCGTGGCATTATTATCAATATCATCATTTAATCTAATCGGCATCACCACGTTGAGATTCATTTCCATTAAACATCCGCTGACGTTTCAAGACAAAGTCACTCATGGGCGAACTTTGTGTGCTGCCATCTCAGTCTGGATTTGTATGTTTGGTTTTTCATCGGCCTTGTTCTTGCGACCGAAGCCCCCAGACGGTATGTTATTGAAACTACTCAACGTTTTCAACATTTATTGGCAGCTTAAAATTTAGAAATGAAATGTAGGGGTTCATTTGTCACTATATGCAAAGGTTCAAATAAGATATGTCTATTCGGCTTGACGTCGTGCGACATTAAAAACGACGTCGTTATTTGGTGATGCTTTATCGGAGCGTTCTTCGTCGGGGACGTACAACTTCGCACAGGCGTCACCACACAGCCGAATGTGGGATAGACGTTTTTCGGATGTCTCGGCGTTACTTTGGGAAACTG
>LQRL01185098.1:6494-17196 GCA_001703475.1 Hydroides elegans
TCGCCCTGCATGAACGGAGCTTCTTGCAGCAACAACGTGACCGGAACCGGATACACGTGCACTTGCCCGCTCGGCTGGGAAGGGGTCAATTGTGATGGTGAGACAATTCTAACTTGTTTTAATATGAAAATAAAAATAAACATATAGAAAAAATGTTTTGTTGAGACTTTTGAATGAAAAAAAATGTTCTTCATGCTGAAGGATGACATTAACGTTATACATTGTAATAGAAAACGCATTTTAATGTTCAATATACCCGGTATTATACACATATAATTTGTTTTAAGCTTTATTTTTAAGAAAAAGGAAAGCTAATTTTATGAGGGTTTTGGCCTGTTTATTCCATAGCCCCTTTGTTCCAAATACTGTAGCATCTTAATAATACAAACCATTCTTTAAGTATTAGTTATATCCATCATTTTCATTTTCCAGAGGCGAGCAATGCCTGCGCCGGTGCAAGCTGTGGCTCCCACGGCACTTGCGTCGATCACCAATTCTACCACACGTGCGATTGTGATAGCTCTTACTGGGGAACCAGTTGCCAGAGTGAGTTTAACATGGATTATAAGATATAAAAAATGCATAATTTGTTGATCACAAGCAGAACGTAGTTAATGGAAAAAATCCTGATTTAGAAGTTATTTTTGTAAGAGCTTATCATCTCCATAAAAAAGGGAAGAATGAGAAACGCATGCTTTGTAAATAATATTATTATTTTACCAGGCTCAGGAGCATATTCATGTACATGTAGATGCAGCTCACTTATAAGAAATTGCAATTTAGTCGTGTTTACGATTAAAACTGGCTAAGTGATAAAAATAAAATTGTTATTATTTTCGTTTCAATAATTGAACCCCGCCGTACTGACTATAACGACCATGCTAAAAAGGAGATACAAATCATGATGCTTCATTCTGGTTTTTTTTTCAGACCGCGCCCAGGGCACCACCACTGTGATCACCGAACCAAACACGTGCCCTGAACTGTCGTGTCTCAACGGCGGCGCCTTCCGCGAGACCAACACTCAACCGTTCTTCGCTTGCGACTGCGCAGAGGGGTTCAGCGGCGATTTCTGTGAAGGTAAGTGCGCTCAGGGCTAGGACCTGGACCATGTTATTCAATAAACGATAAAAGAACAACCACAGCTAATTAGGTGCAACGGATCAATCAAAATGCTTGGTTCGGTAACATTTGTGTAGATACAGTTTAAGGTAAAAGTTTAGCTCGGAATCTCAATCCAAATCATAATTTGTATGATATTTGTGTTACTTAATTATGAGGAATTCATTTGATTTGATACTTTTTCAAATTAATCGTCGATAGAAATGTTAACAATCATCATAAACTTATTTATATATTTTCCTTTCTTCCACCAGTTGAAGAGGACCAAGCGTGCCCCTGTGGACTCACTGGAAGCAACTGCGACGGTATGTTGGATATTTTTTTGCTATAATTGCAACTCAAACTTATCATCAAATTGTAAAGCCATTGAATAACGTCTATGCAACTCATTACTGAGTAATCGTGCGTTCAGCGGGACTTTGTGTCTGCGACTGCGGAATTTAAATTGGTATAAAACATAGTAAATCCTGCGGAATGAATACCGCTGGGTTAACTATGTTTTATACCTATTTAAAAACCCGCAGACTCAGACGCAAAGTCCAGCTGAACGCTCCATAAATTATGACAAACTCCCATAATTTTTGCCGTAAAAATATGTTTCTTCTTTTGCTTTTCATTCAACGGTTCACACGTATTTGACTTTTGCTTGATGCTTGGTAAGTCGTAATTGCAACATGAGTAAAAATGTACCTATTGAATACCTTCTGTTACAATTATGCCTCATTTATCCATATTACGTATATGTCCCATTTTCAATATATTTTTGCGATGTAAAATTAAAATTTCTTATTTTTTCATTCATTCAGAGGTGATCAACCACTGTGAAGCCAACGTTTGTCAAAATGGCGGAAGTTGCGTGGAAACGGAGACGTACTACCGATGCGATTGCCCCGATGGTTTCCTTGGCGACCAGTGCGAGAGTGAGCATGACGTGGTGAAAGGAGTATAGCATTCTTAAGCAGTTTGCTTATTCCAATAAAAAGAAAAATCTTTTGAACAGATTAACAAAGCCATTTTCAAAACAAATATTTTTTATGAACGTGATTCACATATAAAAAAGTGTTTAAGAGAAAAAAATCCCCTTGTTCCTCACAGCATTTTGATTTGAATCGCGTCAATCGGAATTTGCACTTATGATTATTTTTTTCAATCAAGCAAATGTTGGTTACTTTCATTCTGCTAAAAAGTTTTTTTCCTTCTCAATGCCAGGTCACACAAAAATATACATGTGTTTAAAAAAAACCCTCGATATATTTCAGTCGACGTGTGCGCTGAGGCCGACATCGAGTGCCTGAACGGTGGTTCGTGTGTCCCAAGCACCGAGTTCACCGAAGACGGAGATGCATGGACGTGTACTTGCACTGAGGAGTTCACAGGCCGAGTCTGCCAAGGTGAGAGGTTTAAAGTATTGATAAATCTTGTTTGGGGTTCTTAAAACATATTACAGATATAACAATGATAATTGCTGATCTACCAATTAAATAGCTAAAGCATTATTGACTTCGTTTCATTGTATTGAGTTATCGATGGTCTTTCTGTAATTTTTGTCCGGCTTACCCGCTTATACATATATTCATTAAATAAATGTTCATATTCTAATTGACGTAAAGATCGATTACTCAATGCGAGCCCAAAACTTTCCTCGACACAACCCGTTTTAACCTGTATATAGGCCTACTTACTAAAACAATGGTTGTGGATTATATTTTGTTCGTACATTTGAATGTATGTTTGAACGTGCGAGCGCAAGAACCATTGCAATATTACATTTGCATTGTTTTCCACAGACCGAACTAATGGCTGCGAACCCGACACCTGCACTGATCATGGCGATTGTTTCGAAACCGTCGACGGACCCCAGTGCTCGTGCTTTGACGGCTACGGGGGAGATGCCTGCGAAGGTCAGTTCAATGGGGCCTATTTGTTATTTTTAAAAATATCACAAAAAAAAATGTTAATTGCATTGCGCTAAAATTGCGCTAAAATGTACAATTGCATTGTTAAGCACTTAGAGCATTTTCTGGTTAGGCGCTGTACAAAACACCATATTATTATTATTATTATGGGTTACAAATTGAGGCTTCATAAAAAGTGTTACGAATATCGCATAGATGAGCGGTCAATCTGAACATTGGCATTTTTATGATAAACGAAATTAATATCAAATATCCAATTCGAAACATGTAAGATCAAAAAGAACATATGAAAAATATTCAACAAAATGTATTGATACTTTTGAGACAAAAAAAAACGTATGTTTATGGACTATTATATTTTATCCAATAATTTTTATTTAATAAAAACAAAAACTGTTTTTATCCAGCCGACGTTGATGAGTGTGAGGAGGGCTTGGCTGTCTGCTCAGCTGAGAGCGTCTGCCAGAACACGCCCGGTGGATACACGTGCGTGTGCAACGATGGGTTCTACGGAGTTTACTGCCAGCGTGAGTATAGCCAAAAATAAGAATATTATTGTTATTGAATTTATTATTGTAAGGTTATACTGATTGGTTGCGTCAATATTATAGAAGTATTGAAGACAATATATTAACAAGATATCGTAAATTCATTGGCCGTTTTTCTTTATTTGCTCATAGCGTTTTTATTAAAGTATATTCAAACGAGATAATATTAAGTATATTATTTTGTACGGATTTTTTTTTCCAATTTTTGCTGGTTTATTCATAACAATTCAATCTCTGGTTTAAACCCATCAATTGTATACTTAACCGAATTCGCGAAATACCTATGTATTTGTCATTGTTAACAGACAACTATTGCGACCACGCCATGTACCCGACCTGTGGTAGCCATGGCGACTGCGTGGGCGTTGCCAATGGATTCGAGTGCAGTTGCCATGACGGATACGAGCTCGTCAACGACATGTGTGGTCAGTATAGACAAACCAGACTTGTGTAAATTAGCAACAAAATATCCGAAGTTCTACACCGTTTAACGAACTTTACTTAAAGAAAACTTGTTTGTTCCGGACGAAGTGCAGGTCTGTTGTTAAGGCAATATAAGCCATATTGTTGTGAACATATTTTTGCGAAAAGTATTGAAAACACTTTCATAAAACAGATATCAAGCTGTATACATTAGAAGCAAGCAATTTGTTTAATGATTAAATTTAATAACTTTATATTTTGGATTTTTTATTAGGGTCAAAATTATGTATCACAACAAAGCAAACCACCATTATTTGTTGTTTTCTCGTTACACTGCCGAGTCTTTTGTAATAAATATTTTTTTACCTTCCCTTTTGCAGAGGAGATCAACGAGTGCGCTGAGAACCCTTGCAGCAACGGAGGCCACTGCCAGAATCTCGTCAACGCCTACGAGTGCGCATGTCTGCCGGGATTCGCCGGCGAGAACTGCGAGAGTACGTGTGACCTTCATGTTTAATTTTCTCAACAGTTTCTCAAGTTTATTTCTTTCATCTAAGGATGCTCATTTTTGTATAATTATCTAGAAAATTGTGTACATAGTTGTTATATCTTACGAGGGTTTTGAACGGTTGTTGAGTTTGATGTATCATTTTCCATTTTAACAAAATAATAAAAAACATTGGTATTATGTCTTCTCATTAAAATATATTAATTAAATTTATTTCGTATCACATTGACATTTGTTTTCCTCACTATTTCATAAAATTTCTTTCATTTTTTTTTTCAATCCCTTTTCAGCCAACATCAACGAATGCGACCCGAACCCTTGCCAGAACGAGGCCGCATGCACAGATGGCGACAACGAATTCTTTTGCGACTGCCCACTCCGCTTCTACGGACAAACTTGCGACGGTCAGTGTTAATAGTAATTTATACCACACGTAAATTTTTGAATTATGATCTCATCCGTATTGCATTTATGATGCGAAATTTAATTATTTGTGATATTATGTATTATGCGGAAAATATATAAGCGTTTTGGTCTGATAAGTGCAGCCTTTCTAAACGTTCTCGTGTGTGTGCTACATTTCTACAATATATTCAAAGAAAGAATTGATCAACAAACCAACAAACTAATTACGCTAACAAGTCACCTTTATAAACACTCGATTTCTCAGGCGACCGTTGTGATCTGTTGACATGCTACAATGAGGGCGCCTGCGTCGAGGATCCCGCTCTCGAGGACGTCAAGTGCGAGTGCGTGCTCGGATTCGCGGGTGACCATTGCGAGGGTGAGTACAACAGAGATGCATATGATGTTTTGTTGGATGTGTAGAAAATCCAAACATTATTGTGCATGTATGTACTGTATCTCTCAAGTATATATTTATCGATAGACATTGCGAGGATGAGTGATCAAACGCGATATTATACATTGTACATGTACATGTGGATGGCGAAAGAACAAGAGGATCTTCTCGAATAACGGCGACGCCGCAGATTGTTTAATCAACAGATTTATTCCTCCTAAAAAAAACATCACAACATTTTACGGGCTTAAAAAGACATTAGAGAAAAGTTTATTAAAAATTTAGATCAATCAAATCAATATACTATTATTTTGTATTCCAGTGAACATCGACGACTGCGTTGACGTGAACTGCCAGAACTCGGGCGCGTGCATCGACGGGGTCAACGAGTACAGGTGCGAGTGCGTCATGGGATTCACCGGAGACCACTGCGAGAGTAAGTGGAAGATATACTTTTATTGGTGCGATATACAAATGTATTAAAACGATATAAAAATGATTTTTGGGAATGTGTTTTTGTTTGTCGACAGCCGATATTGATTTCATATGAGACCATAATATGCGAGAGTAATATGGAACTAAATATAATTTTGAAATTTGGAGGTGGAACTAAATATTAATTTGATTTTTTGTTAATATAATAAAGCCTACCCGGTACATAAAATTTCGAATAAAGTTGATCCAAGCACACACTATCAATGGGTTTTACGAATGGGCAAGAATTGTCTGCCTTATTTTTATGCATCAGGACCCATATTCTCCGCTCCACTTAACCGTAACCTTACCCTTAAAACCAATGTTGAAGGATGGGGAAAACTGTTAGTTTAAGGTTAAGGTTATATCGGAGAATATGGGTCCAGTTGTTTGCCTTATTTTTATGCACCAGAGACCATTGACAATGCCCATGTACAATTAAACTTTGATAAATGTACATTTTGTTTCTGTTACCCTACCAGCCAACATCAACGACTGCGAGGGCGTGAACTGCAACAACGGCGCATGCGACGATGGCATCGCATCGTACTCATGTGACTGCATGGGCGGCTACACCGGAGACCACTGCGAGGGTAAGGATAGATTTTGAATTATATATGGATAATTATATTGTTTCGTCTTATATTAATATATCATTTTTCATCAGCAGAAACAAAAGATTTAATGATGAGTTTAATTTCATCAAATAAGGGTTCAGCATGCATAATTTAATGTTGTAATAAAAAAAACCTTTTTTTTTTTCAAAATATATTATCTTAGGGTGAATATCGCTACCAGTTGAATCTGAGTAGAATAATATGCGAAATCGGTACAAGGCAATGGTAAAGAAGTGTTAGGAAACAGCTTTATGCGTGTATATTCATTTGCAAAATAATACAAAATATACAATTTCAAACAAAGCCCATTTCTTTTAATATAGAGGACATTGACGAGTGCGCCTCAAACCCTTGTAACCATGGCGACTGCACCAACCTGATCGACGCCTTTGCCTGCGACTGCCAAGTCGGCTACATCAACAACGTCAATGTCAACGGAATCATCGTCAGCCACTGCTCAGGTTAGTTTAATTTCATAACTACAGTGCACCACGGATAATTTGAAGGGCTCGGGACCGGAAAATTTAGTTCAAATTATCCGAACTTCAAATTATCCGAATAAAATTTGGTATAAACTAGTACAAAATACAAAATCGGGACCGAGCAAACAGTTCAAATTACACCGAAATTCAAATTATCCGTGTTCAAATTAACCGTGGTCTACTGTATATGAATTCCTGATATTTTTATGGATCAGGTGATGAATTCAGTTTATTAACATTGTAGTTACATTTTTTATCATGAGTGGATCCATTTTGTTAGATATCGTTGATTTCGCGATCTACGTTCTATGAAATACATTTCAAACTCATATTTCATTTAGATTTACTCCCATTTGAAAGTTTCGTTTTCTATAAGTGATTTACAACCAGATTTCGTTGCTTTAACGAATTCGCTATTGCTTCTTTAAAGGCAGTGTCTTGCTTAGTAGCTAGACATATTTAAGTGCCAGATATTTTAACTTATCATCGAAACAAATACACATAATATACATTTATTCGCTTTTCAGTTGACGAGGATAACTGCCTAGACGTGGTATGCGAGAACGGTGGTCGTTGTGTGGATGAAGTCAACGCTTTCCACTGCGAATGCCAAACGGGCTTCTATGGAAATCTGTGCCAAGGTATGAACAAATATTGATATTTGATTTTTTCCACCATTTGATGTCGCAATGTTAACGTAAATGAATAAGCGGCAAATTAATTTTGAGAAAGGTTATCTAGATTTGTGAGGTACAAAAATCAAATCGTTATTTAACTTCAATCGTAACATAAAATTCATATTGTAATTCATAAGGCTTACTTAAATTACATGAAACGAAACCGAAACCACATTCACTTTCGCTCTTGTTTTCACAATTCCAGATAACCCGGATGACTGCTTTGTGAACCAGTGTGACGGTACGGGCACCGATCGCTGCGTCGACGGCCTTGACCTGTACACGTGCTCCTGTCTCCCTGGCTACAATGGCGACCTCTGTCAAGGTCAGTTGGATTTTAGAATTTAATGGTCTTGAATTATGCGCCTAAATCTGGTCAGTCATTGCTTGAGGCAATAAATATTCATACACTATTTGTATAAAGTTGAATTACAACACAGAGAGAAGTAGTTTATTTTGAGGTTTTACCATCCTCAATACTAACATATGAATAACATTAATTAACTAAACATCGATTTTGAAAAAGGAATACATTCTTAGGTATATCCCATCTAAGATAAGAAAACGGCATTAACGACAAAATGTCTAAAGCAATTGATATACCTCTGCTACAGTGAACATTGACGAGTGCTCCTCATCTCCTTGCCAACATGGAGAGTGCTTGGACGGCGTCAATGGTTACGAATGCGATTGCACCGGAACTGGATTCGAAGGCGTCCATTGCCAGAGTAAGCATCATGTTATATTTTATGTATTTAGATGAGCAGTTATTTTTGTAAACTAAATCTGCATACTCTTTTTTCTTTTTGCTTTGAGGTTCGTAATTAGTGAAATTATTTAACTGATAATCTTATCTGTAATTCAGTCTTCCGTTTGTAAAGAAAGAGCATAAACAACAATTTATAGCAAAGATCACATGAATGAAATTTGAAATCTTTCATTATTGTGAAATTGTATGATGATATGATTCCACGTGGTTTATTGCTAAAATAAAACCATCTAGACTAAGCATATGTAAACATATTTGATTGTCATATATTTAATTAATATATATTCAATTTTAATTTAATTGTTATTTAATTTTCAGCCGCGGTTGACGAGTGTGCCTCCTCGCCCTGCCAGAACGACGCCGTTCTGTGTCTCGACGGCCACATGAGCTACGAATGCTATTGCGCCACTGGCTTCACCGGACTCCATTGCGAAAGTGAGTTGGCAGATTTGAGGGCTTGAGATAAAGATGATTTTTTATCTATATATAGGAGTTTATGATATTACATAAATAAAACGAGGAAATTCGTTCTTTGTCAACTCATTACCCATTGAAATCAGAAGCAACACATTTTAGATGTGATTTTGGTGATAGTACGTTGTAAATTCATTCTATATCACAGGAAATATAGGCCAGACAAAATGTACAAAAAATGTATATCATAATCACAGCACGATGGACTACTTAAACATTTTATTTCAAATGAATTTATATATTGTGACAGAATAACACATCTAGAATTCAAACTTATTCCTCATCAGCTAGAATAAACATTCTTCTAAACCACCACATTTCTAACAAATTTGAACAATAAAATTAATTTGCTTGTTTATTTCCAAGTCAACATCAACGACTGCGAGGGCGTGAACTGTGGTGAGGGCGAGTGCATGGATGAAGTCAGTGGATACCGATGCGACTGCAACCACGGTTTCCTTGGAGACCACTGCGAAAGTAAGTGCACATTTTTGGGCTTTCAATAAAAATTTCAAGAGCTGGGTTTTGGAAGAAAAACTGGTACCAATACTGATCGTAGCAAAAAGAAATTGACCCATTAAAACATATATACCTTGATTCTTCATACATATATGAAGGTTAAAATAACGAAAATTATAACGATTTTTCATGTATCATGTTTCGTTACCTTCAGTTCGGGTACAACAAAACACATCTTCTGGTGTGATTTTCTCAAGTTGTGTTTGAATACATAATTATGTTTTGAATATGTGATGCCATGTTATGATGTTTGTTTCTTTCTTTTTTCCTACAGCCCCGATCTGCGACCTTGCGATGTGCTACGCTGGCCAGGGCGCCTGCATCCCCGATCCTGAGTTCTCTCGCGGATACCGCTGCGAGTGCGAAGAAGGATTCGAGGGAACCAACTGCGAGAGTGAGTGGGGGTGTTGGTGTTTCTCATGGTAACGGGGTTTCGATAAGGGAAATGAGACTTGATGACAATCAAGTTTGTTTAAACTTCGAATGTATTAGTGACATGGATACGCTGTTTAATAAGCGCGTAAAAGTCTGCTAAACGTGTATGGTCACCAACATGATAAAGGTTTACCTTCGTCAGGCTTTTTATTTGATCGATCAGCTTAGAATCTTTTAGTCATTTTAAAATGTGTTCTCAAATAATAAAATTGAGTATTTGATATGCTGGACAGTTATTGAGCATTAACAAACAAGGCCTACTAGTATATATAAATTCACCCTCATGACTTTTGCATTCTTTGATTCCCATTCCTTTTAGCCAACATCAACGAGTGCGAGACCGACCCCTGCTTCCATGGCGCCGAGTGCACAGAGAATGCCCGCAGCGCCGGCCGAGTGTGCGACTGCGTCGTGGGATATACCGGAGAGAGCTGCCAGAGTGAGTGGATATTATTGATTGATATGCAAAATCCTATATTATGATTTTTAAAAGGTTTGATTGTTAATGATTTAAGTATAACGATAAGTTAGCTATTGGAGCGTGGTGTCTATTTTAATAATAGTGCCTTCCTGTGTTATGGAGTCTCTAGCTTATACGACGATGACTCTAGAAACGCACAAAGTGAACATCAATCACACAACAAATTATTAAGAAAAAAATTTTTTTTTAAACATTCTCTCTGAGAGCTATTTGCCTATATTGGAGGCATCTTTATACATTTACTTAATTAATCCATTCTTCCAAAACACAAACACTCACTCAAAAAACGCTCTCTTAGCCCTCCTGAATAAAATAAACGATTTGCTATACAAACCGCTCTACTCAATACCGTTCAAAATCCATATATATATATATATATATATAACTTAAAACCTATTAATATGATTTTCTTCAGCCGACATCGACGACTGCGAGCCCAACCCTTGCCTCAATGG
>LQRL01185106.1:0-21850 GCA_001703475.1 Hydroides elegans
TGCGATCTCAACGATCGCTTGTTTATGTGTTAAACGATTGAAAATAATACATCTATGTTTATTTTAGAGCTGTTTTAAGAACCTTTTAAAACCTTTTTTTTCTAGGCAAAAACCTTTTAAAAACCTTTTTTTCCAACACAAAAACCTTTTAGAAAAACCTTTTTTTCGTGTATCGGTCGCTGGGAAGCCTGAATTAAGAATCTTTCTGTTAAATATCACTTTGTTGAAACATGTTTTATTAACTCTTTACAAAATGAAAATATAGATGGTATTGCTAAAAAAGTTTTCGATCACTAAACTATCGTATCACCCCACTAACAGTGCCTTAGCGACTTCACATACCGGGGGTGTTACGGGCGAAATCCGCCAAAATCGCCAATGACCAAATAAAGTGGGTAATTGTGGGGCTTGTATTGTCGCCTTTTATGGCTTGTGACGGCGCGCCTTTGGTGATATAAACGGGATATTACACGGCTATAAGGGCGATATAAAATTGAGATATCAACTGCATATAAAGGTGACTCGTCACCCCCTTCCAACGACAAAAAAGACAAACTAGATGAAGATTTAGGGTGGTGGGGCAATTTTATGGTGTGATGTGGGCTTTAAGGAATTAGATTTGATGGTTGCAGATGGGTTGATTGGTTCTTGGTGATAGATCAAGTACTTATTAAGGATTTAAGCCATACTCAGAAAGTCTGTTCATATCATATGACATAAAACAAGTTTAATGTATAAGTTTTTACTCGAAAAATAATTATTATATAAGTAAATGTATTAATGCATTCCATTGTTGTTAAAAATCTAAATGATCTAGCCCCTACCCAAAGCGGCCTCGGTTGTCTATATAAAGCACTATTTGCCTTCTTGCAGTTAATTTAGTGGCGCATAAACGAGTCAACTGGGCAAAGCATTGATGTGTCCCCACTGACCATCATCCGATTTTGTCATAAATCCTGACGCGACGATCCTATTTTCGCAGTTTCTTTTGTGTGTCTTACGGTACATTGGGCCCTGCGTAGTATGTAAGGTGGTTCGTTGCGAGGGAGGGGGTTATGGGTGTTGAGGGAAAATAAGCTCTACTATGCTAAGGTGCGGGTGTCTGCCGTCATTTTAGCGAGAGAATTCAGGATAGACCACTTAGGGTATCGCTGAAGCTTGTCAAAATTTTGCACTTCATATTCATTGTCATAATTATGATATGTGCAACTTGGTATTTCAGCTGAATGAGTACCTATCTTTATTTTGAAAAAAAAAGAATACTCTGACATAAATGTGAAAAAAGAAAGACTTTACTTAGAAAATACAAGAAAAAGAATTTGTCAACAGAAGACTGTTTGAAAAGATACCAAAACTCATTCGTGCGTTTCCCAGTTTATCTCAAATATCGTAAACGCAACAGCATTTGCATGCTCCAGTCAATGCTATCTATTAATCGTTACAATAAATCCATAATGAATCATGAGTGTTTGGCGTAACCATAAGTAACGCATGTCACTATGTCCGTCCCCATGGTTCCCCCAACGTCACGTGTTTGGTGACGTAAGAAACGAGCTATGGGGCGTTGTTAACTTAGGTGTGTGTAATAGAGCATTTTTTAGCTTAGGGATCGGGCTTGGAATTTTCTGGCATAGCAGTTATGTTGCAATTCAATTACCAAAATCTGATCTTTTGTGTATTTTATATAGCGGACAGTGCCTGTATTGTCATTTTAAAGTCTTGTTCTGTATCCGTATGAGTCACTGATGATGGGGTAAGTTCGACGAAACTGAGATTTTATGGAATAAAACCACCTTAACCAATATAAAAATAGACCCAACAATCCTCCACCAAAAGATAGATAATGATAATAATTTAAAAGGAAAAGAAAATGAATGAGAATGAAAATGATCCAATCCAGTGGTCATCCACTCTATTTTTTCCCCCTCAAACACCCCCTATTGACACGGGTCAGCTATTAGCAGTGTTTTTGGGGGCCAGAGGTCGAGCCTGACTGAAGCCCCTCATTGGGCGCTTATTGGATTTACGGCACTGCCCAGAGCCCGCTGCTCTCTATCAAACGAATTTGTGTGTCCCCCTGCAACCTGTCATATAGAAGGTTTGATACACGTCGTCATAGTTAAAAGAAATATGGAGGTAGTGCGGAAGAGTCCGTAACTTTTTGGTCCGCTTGTGTTTCATTCTTGTTTAGAGGAATTAGCTGAAATGATGGAATTCAATTAATTAATTTTAATTAGACCTTCGTCAAAAACAAAGGGCAAACGTTTTGCAATAAGAAAAGGCATGAAAATGGTTTATGTAAAAGGTCTTACTGCCCACTTTCGGTCTCTCTTTATCTCAGGCAAACACTAACGACATATTCCATCACGATGACCAGTTAACCTAAAATCTTTCTTTCCTTTTGGCTACCAACCAACTCACCCACCCATCCTCTAATCCATCATATATAATCATCTGTAAAAACTGATTGTGAATAAAAAGGCCCCCCCCCCTTAAATAGGGACCAGATGAACACACGAGGTGCGATGTATCAGTGTTCACACGCGTCCATGAGCACACGTGTTGGCCATCCATTTCCATGTTCACATGATGCGTGTTGCGAAAGTATGGAATGTATTGTATACGCCATAGGGAATCATATGTTTTCAGGTATAGTAGTGTCTGAATGTAGTATATGCGTCATTATTAAGGATTAAATTAGACTTTTCTCGGGAGCGAAAAGATGAGACAAGCTTTCTAAAATTATCCCCAAAACAAGCAAAGAGTTTGTAACAGAATCGCCTGTAAATGATCGCTGTAAGGTATTTGAATTTTTACTACCGGGTATCGAACTTAAGTGTTATTACGGACTCTACTCATCCCCTACTATTAATAAAGTGAGCATCCTTAATTTGAGCTTTTAAGTGAATCTATTTGAAACAAATCATAGTGAAAAGAGCAAGGAATAGCGACATGAGGTATAAAGTGGCAATGATTTTAAGGCCTAAATTTACTACAAACCACCCATTTTTCCCATATCCCTCAACGCCACCCAGCTATTACCCTCCCATTGTAACCCGCCAAACCTGTAACACATTCCTTGACTATCCCTGAATAGGCCTCTAATGCCCCCTCCTTCTCGCACCGGACATTGTGAAGGGGAAGTGGCTATTTGTCGCAGTCGCTGTCGTCTTAGAGAAGAGGAGGCGAGCCAAAGAAAGCTCTGCCTATTCAATCCCGCCATTAATCAACGTCTGGTCAAACCACTTAAGAGAGAAGGAGGGCCTTATTTGATAGAGTAAAGGCGCGATGGTTGGTGCGAGTGACGTCTTGCTTGAGTATGATGGGGAAAATTAAGGGTGTATGGAAAGGGTGGTCTGTCTTTTTTGGGAAGTGGGCGGGGTTTTATTTGATTTTTTCGCGTTTATTTTAAGCAAATGTTAAATAAACTAACAATGGAAGTGGATTTATGGATTTGTAATTTAATGTTGCCATCTCATTCTTTATGTCTCTAGTCTTTTCCGCATATGGGTAACCATCATTGGGTGTCCTAGAAATTAGGAACATTATTTGAAATTATTCTCAGTCATACTTGAGAGCACCTTTCTTCGTCTGTTTAATTTACGTCATCGGTATAAAGTTACATCGCGTCACTAACGGTTTTTGATGCTTCAGTCTCGTTGACATTTTACGCGGAAAACGTTCGACAGCTGAGACGCTGGCTACTTCTCCGGAAAGAGGCCTCGTCCTCTAAAAAACCTTAGCACCTAGCAAAATATATTCTTGCATTTTAAAAGACACTTCGGCCTCTACCTCTTAGGCCCCTTGCAAAATGTAAATATTCTCAAAGTTGATTTTATTCTCAAGCAAATTAGAAAAAATTACCTGTAGCACCTAAGCAGTGACATGTTCGAGTTAGGCACGTATATGGTGGTAAATTGTATTAATGATAAATTAGTTATAACTTCAAAAAAATGAAAAACGCAAAATCGTTATTGCATTTTGAAAGAACATCTTAAAATGAATCCCAAACCACCTACGATGCATCTCGTAAATTCGCCAATAACATATATTTTTCCAGAACAAAAGTTATCAACGAGATATTTGCGCTATGCGCGTTTGCCGATTGTTATGCGCGCTCGTTATGTGTCGTTTATTTCTTTTACTTGCACCTTCCAATTATCTATGAGTGGCGCACAAATATGAAGGCATTCCACCTTTGCTCAATCGTACATTTTAACCTTGTTGTAATAATTGCTACGCGTCGATTATTAGGCCGCTATCTCCAAACGTTGTTAAAAAAATATATATGCAGTTTTCAAAATTCAAGGGTTTTGAAAAGGTGTCAATAAGTGCTCAGCATTTTTTTGCCTTGTGGCGGTTTGGCTAACTGTCAATTGCTATACATATTGTTATTCAACGTGTATGATTTTAAAAGACTGGTTCAAAAATATTGGATCAGCCAATTAAGATAGAGAAGAATATGGGGATAAACTTACAGAAAAGCGATAATGCTTTGTGTGTGTCAGCGGTTTAAGAGTCGGCTAAAAGCAATCTTGATGTTGAAAAATATAGTTCCCCTGCGTCCACATACAATCATGAACTCTTTCCCGAAAAATCTATATGGATTGTTTTCCGGTCAATGGAAATATTTTTGCGCCTCCGCTGTTAATTGCTTGTCCATCAAGGCGCACATACAAAAAAAACAACAAATCCAGATGGGTGAATGCAGCCATCCATTCTGAGCCGACCTGGATCCTGATGATGTGGTCAGAACCAGAAACCTAAGCAAATGTTTGGCTGATGGTTGGTTTTACATATGATTGCCATGGATTAAGTAGTATTGATTGATTTGAAATGATATTGAAAGCAGATGTAATACATACAAAGTGGATCCTGATGATATGGTCAGAACTCAGAAACCTAAGCAAATGGTTGTCTATTGGTTGCTATTGAATGGGTTTGCACATGATTGTCATTCTCAATTTTAATTTTTTTTCTTAAGTTGACATATTATAACATGTGTGATTGATCAGTTTAATTAAATAATTATTGGGAATCAACAAAATAGGAAGCAAATAAAGATGGGGCTAACTGGGTTAATATCTTACTCAGTCCAAAATTATTATCTCACAGGAATAAACCACTAAGATTTTAGGAAGCTCTAAAAAGCATGAAATCCATTGCAATCAATGTTATCATCTCAATGAACTCCTTCACTGTCAGTGCACTGGTCAACAGGTATGCACGAGTACATTTTTGTCCAGTTCATAAAAACAAAAACTATTTCTGAGTAATGAGGAGCTAATGAGTTCACAACAATTCGCCAACAGATGGAAAATGTTTTCTTTCATCTGGATGATCAGTGCAAACATTACTTTAGCCTAAGGTCAGATTTAAGGTGCCGGTCAATGGCTTAATGATCGTTATATATTCGAACGTTAGGGCCCAAAGTGTCACCTCATTATTTTAATAGCTTGGGGTTTCTTAGAGTAGTATGATGATATACTAATTATATTCCAGGATAGATTTTTCTAACTGTATCAATATTCAGGATCTCTTGCTTTGAAAACAAACGTTTCTGCTCGGCTCTACTAGATAAACAAAAAGTCGTAACCCAAACATATGTATAATTGCGCAATGATATATCTCTATTCCGCATTTGCATTAAAAAGTGACGGTAACAGATATACAAACAATTAGTATCTATCCATTGCAGCGCTGGTTTTTACCCCAACTAGGATCCATCTTGTTTTCCGCTGGTACCCGGTGCGAATCAACACCAGCGACATGTACACCAATTAGGCTAATTAGTTTGGGCTTCGGGCTGCCCGAGTTTTTCAATGCCCTCCCTTCTCCCCCGTATAAAAACAGGTGATACATTGTATCTATATGTGTAAGTCTAACTTTTGTATATTTGTTTTTGTGTTATTGGATAAAACCTAAATTGATTCCAAAAACGTATGTGCTTGCTCAGAGACATAATGTCTTAAAGGTGGGATCCTGTATGTATAGGGTATGATCCTTTCATAGAGGTACATGCTACATGTATGTCGATTCCATCAGTACACCCTTCATGGCTTGCAATGTGTGTCAGCTCGCTTTTGCTTTAAACCAAGTTCAACCAGACCATTTATCCGTTTGATTCTTAAAGTTTAGCATCTTCATACTTGGCTCTATTGTTAATGTTAATTGTATCTATTTAAATAATAAGAGTTCCCAAGGGCAGATTTACTCAGCCATCCACCAACCAGAGTACATACATATTGCCGCCACCTTGAGTTCCTTCTAACTTGACCTATTCTGGATATACAGTTTATGGGTTCGACAGGTTGTTTATGCGTTCGGGATTGTATTGTCCAGATTCCGTGCAATCCGCGTTGTTACAGAACGATAAACCAGTCACTTTGGGCCTCATGACTTTCTGAGTCCGTGTTATGTGAGTTCGCTAAGTCATTAACAGGAGTTGCTTTTCAGTCCATAAACAAAGCATGAATGACTCGTTTGTTTCGTCTCAGTGATGTCACTTGGTTCAAAATATGCCATATGACTCTTTCTTTTTAAATAAAATCATGAGAGAAAACAGAGTAAATAATTGGGTATGATATACAGTGAAGTCCATAAGTGTGGACTTTTTTGTTTGAACTAATATTTATCATATTTTGAGAAATATTTTTGTTCTTTTTAAAATCTAGATAAGTAGACTAACCATTCATTAGTAAATAAAACAACAAGCTGTTTCTGGATCTTGCATACTTTATTCACAATTAAAATTTTACGAGGCAGGTGACACCCCCAAAAATGACAAAAGTCATAATGCCCTCAGTACTTGGTATGCGATCCAAAAGATCTCACACACGCTTCAGTGCGTCTTCGCATCGACAGCACACACTTGTCCAGATACGCCTGGGGAAGATCATTCCATTCCTCTATCAAGGCTTCTCCATGTCTTGAAGTGTGTCCTCCGGACGGATCCGTCGGGATATGCGTCTCTTCAAGAGGCTCCACACATTCTCGATAGGGTTCATGTCAAGACTCTTTGTGGGCCACTCCATTCGTTCTCTCCCGTGGTCCTCTAAAAAGGTCCCGGTTCTTATAAATTTTAATTTAATTTTAAGAAACAGCAGACTGAGTAATTCCATGCTGTTGGGCAATAACTCTCTGTTTTAGACCACTTTGCAACTTGCCAATAACAATGGCTCTCTGCATTGAGAAATTTCATTTACGCAAAGTCGTGGCATTTTGATTTGATGATTAAAAAAAATGTTGATCAAAATTATTATAAATGAATTGCAAAAGAAACCAAAAGGTACTGTACTCGCCAATGTGTCAAAACCCCATAGATTCCATTGAATGTCCTGCACTCTAGTCTATGGATTCCTTTAGACTTGCTTATTTTAAGCACGGTGGTTACACATAGACTTCTATCAAGTTCAATGCACATAGGCACTTTTGTCATTTTTGGGAGTGTCACTTGCCTCAGTAAAAGTTAAATTGTGAATAAAGTATACAATATCCCGACACAGCTTGTTGTTTTATTTATTGATAAATGGTTATTCTACTATTCTAGAATTCAAACAGAACAAAAATATTTCTCAAAATATGATAAATATGAGTCCAAACAAAAAAGTCCACACTTATGGACTTCACTGTACATACGTAGGTTACTGAGGGATCAATGAATATGTTGCATTATTTCCTATGCATCACGATAAGAAAAAGATGAGTGCTGTCTGTAAACATACTGAATAAAAGTATATATTAAAAATAGTAATAAGCAATAATTTCTCGCGCGATTGTTTTCTGTGTTGATTGTTATACAGACCGAGTGCATCCTGATACCCTGATTTATTGAGAAGTATCTTGTGTGAGTTCATCATGCGCTCATATATTGCATATTTTCCGTTTCACTGATTGTTCAGCCTAAACGTTTAATTTAAACTTCAGAAGCTAAAACGTAGCTTCTTATGTTATCATATGATTGCAATTATAAACTTATTGGTCTTAAACCCGAATGGTTCGATTTTCGAAAGCTATATATATTAAGAAAACAACATTGAAATTAATTAGATAGAACAATTACCTCTCCAGTAGAACCCAAGCTGAGACTAGAGATATCCACGTTTTAATGATTCTCATTAGTGATGCATTATCCAGATTAGTGATCCCATGTCAGGGCAGTTTAAGGTTTACAACTAAATCAGTTTTCTAAATATTTCACTCATTGATTCACCTTATAAAGATTAAAGTAAGGTCTTGACTCAATTTTATTGTAATTTTGTGTACTATCTTAACGAGAATTTACTATCTTTGTTGTCGTAACGTGTACAAAACAGCAGCATAATTTGGCTGAAGATGAAACAAGTACACTACGTTTGGTCTATTTTTGCCTCGTGTTTTCTCTTCTCTTTTTTTATCCAGACAAGATAACATTTAAGCATGAAATCTTTAAACGTCCTTTTCTGCGTAAAATTTCGCAAGAAAATTAAAGTATCATGTGTTCATTCGTCCAGGTGTACTCCCTTTAGTATTTCTCTCCCGTCCCACCCACACCAAGATAAAACAAAGGGATCAGCGATGCGCAATGAAAGAAATGTCCAGATTTTCTTTCATCCGTTGGGCCGTTCAGAAAAATATTCACTTCTTGAATAATGGGGCCCTGATCCAGAAATAAAGTAAGAGAAGTCTATTGGGTGTACGTCATAAGTTGGTTTTGACCGTGTGTATACACACATTGTGTGTTATTGTGAAGTACACTTTCAAGGATGGATATTGTGCAATGATGTTTTCAGGGGAATATTTGATCCTTACCGGTATTTCCGTACGTTCGATGCACATTTCAAATATAATATCTTCCGATAAATAGTTTGTTCTAAATTTATGTGGCATATATCGAGATGATATAAAGAATCATAGACAATTACACCGGACACCTTTTATAAATACGATACAACAAATGAACGAAAACTAGAATGCTGGTCGGTGTATTGACATCGGCAGAATCAAAATGATCACATCCTTTTGGTTCATTAATCCTACATACACAACCGGCATCACATATCATCATGACAATGGTAGCCCAAAGGATGAAAGCTTCCAAAGGACAATGTCTTTTCACGCATGATTGGCAACGTAACATCAACGAAATGAGTCCATGTTTACGCCCCTGATGTTCATGTAGGGAGAAACACCTGTTTCAGTAAACTGCGTGATACGTGTGTATGTTTACGAAATGCAGTCTAAAATATGCTCACGTTTTCGATTAGAGGTGTTCTATTGAAGGACTTATAGGGAATCGAGGACAATTAAACAGACATACTTTCATTCAACAGCCAAAAGCCCGTCAAATCAGATAAACCATCTTTCTTCTGTCAACTAGAGTAATCTTAGAACGGTAGAATAGTGTTGTCGAAAGCAGTAGCGATATGGCGATCTGCTATCCAACCAACTCGACAATATATACCGATAATTCAAGTCAAACCCTACCACATGGCAAAACATCCATCGCAAATGACAGTTTGCCTAGAATGAAGACTAACTTGTAATTTTGCCAACCAAGTTGGCCAAGTTTCAAGCTTTACCATCTCATAGATTGACAATGAGTACCTTCGGTAAGTTTGAAATGCTCCGGGCCCACATCGAATGCTTTGGGGAGGGTCTAACTTTAATAGTTTCACTCTATTCAAAGTGTTGAATTAACATTTATAATGACTAAGGGAATGCTTCCATTGGCCATCTATACCGTGTTTGTAATGTTCTATATATAAATTGTAATTTTAATATCAATACAATGAAATAATTTTGAATAGAAAATATAAGTTACTTACCTGACAAATAAATCTCCAGCACCAATATTCTTGCTAATTACAATTCAATTAGATGCACCATAAAGATATCCACACAATTAAACGCACCCGTCAACACATCACTCGCACACTGATTGATGGAACCGTCAATAGTTATGACTCGGCTGAGTGACATATGCTCCCAATAAAATCTCCCGCCCTCTGCACTGTTATAAAAACCGATCAGCGATTTACAGAGATCTCAATCCGCATCAGTATCATACCTTTAACCTGTGAGTGCGAGAGAATGAAACTGAATAGAACTTGTTCTGATTGCCAAGAGTGCGGGGACCATTCCTTCTTTCCCCCATTGTTTATTACGCGAGCAAAGTTCTTCTCCAAAATCAGGATTCTGCTAAAGTACATGAGATAAAGATTGTATCCACATCAGATTTACACCTAGCGCATCTTTGGTTTAACGAGAAGAGATTAACAGATTAGTGCTGGGAAAAGAAACAGTTTTTTTTTGGCGCGAGTGAGTTATGCGCACTAAGGTGCTATGAGTAAGTCGCTCAAATACGGATTTTGTAAACAACTGAAATTTGGAGAGAAGGCTAATTTGATTAAAAGATCAAGAAGATAATTTCTAGCGCATCAGAAATTGCTGGTTGATTGGTTAGCTGTCTGATTCTATGACGTAGCCAGGCGAAATAGGTGTTACGTAATTGTAGAAATAAGACTTACATGAAAGCACATTTTGTTTGTGTCTTCATACATGATTTAGAGTAATTATAATTTTACTTTCAACTTAGAGAACATTATAGTTTACACATATTTATTAGTAAAAACGCTTTATGTGTAATTCATTTTTGCTATGCCCCGAAGACAAGATATGCTGAGGTGGTTTTTGCCTTACAGACTTCTAAAGGTCCTGAGGGTAAAATGCTGAGTTATCACGAATATACATTTTACTTATGTACTTAAGACGCACAAAAACATCTCATTCTCAGATTGAGTTGCATTTTATGTGCCGTGACTAAGTGTGAAAGAGGAACCACACTTAAGATTATCGCGAGAAAAAAAGGAAAAATGTAATAAAATAACTGTATATTAAAAGCCAATGAGAAATGTCAATCGTCTTACAAAAAGGAAAGCCCCAACAATTCTAGCTTGATAGACATCAAAGGGAAGAAAAGAAAGAGAGAAACAAAAAAGAAAGAAGAAAAAACCCGAAGCATCCCCACGAACGCGTTTGTTTAACTGATCACATTGAAGAGTATGTGATAAGCGATATTTTTTCTGCTCTCAGAGTCTACTATCTGTCTGCGTTTGCGCAACCATCATCCGGGTCACTGCAATCTCGACGCCGCTTATCGCAGAGAAAACTCGCGCGCCATGGAAGATACCGCCCTGCCAATTATTCCGTTTACAACTATACTCTGCTCTCTAATACAATATATTCTGTATGGGTTTTAAGAAAAAAATGTTTTTTTTTTCGAGGAGTCCGTTGAATTTCACCCCGACTTCGGGTTTAATTTGACCGCTGTGTTCATTTTACAATTTTGGTACTTCATAAAGGGAATTTTGTGTGGTTTATAATATACAAGTTTTGTTTGCGTGGTTTTGCAGAAAAAGTAAGCCAAGTTAAGTCTTCGTTTGTGAGTAGGAGGTTTCATGATGTACTAAATACAGTTAGTGGTTGCACACATGCTTATCAATCATGAATCCCACAATATAATCTCTTCTATTCAAAATATCTTTCTCCATTGCTTGACTCGCGATCAAAAAGCCACTCACTATAGAACCGGATCATGACCGATTACTTGAAAGTTGTTGGCCTCATAGATGTTTAGAATCTACCCGAGAAATCAGTTTTTTTTCGCGTTGATCGAAATAAATTAACTGGTATTTGGCAAAACGATTATAACATCTGCTAATTTCTTTGCTGATGCTTGTTTTTATCCCCCGTGAAAACGAGGGGATATAGGGTTGAGCTTGTCCGTCCGTCCGTCCGTCCGTCCGTCTGTCTGTCTGTCTGTCTGTCTGTCTGTCCCGCTTGATATAGGGTACTTTGTGCACGCGAGTTAGGTATGAAGGAGTTGCGCTAGAGGTTTCAAATTTAATACACGTAAAAACCAAGGTCTGAAGTCGTGCCTCGTCAAGGTTTTATCTCGATCGGTTGCAAATTGTCGATTCTGGAGCACTTTGAAAATTGTCGATTTTAAACTTTTTTTGTTCAGATGCCAACACTTTGTGCAGGCGAGTTTGGTCTGAAGCAATTAAGCTAGAGCTTTCAAATTTCATACACGTGTAAACCAAGGTCTGAAGTCGTGCCTCGTCAAGGTTTTATCTCGATCGGTTGAAAATTGTCGATTCTGGAGCACTTTGAAAATTGTCGATTTTATTTTTTTTTTCAGATGCCAAGCACTTTGTGCAGGCGAGTTTGGTCTGAAGCAATTAAGCTAGAGCTTTTAAATTTTATACACATATAAACAAAGGTCTGAAGTCGTGCCTCGTCAAGGTTTTATCTCGATCGGTTGAAAATTGTCGATTCTGGAGCACTTTGAAAATTTTCGATTTTAAACAAATTCTCAGATGCCAAGCACTGTGTGCACGCGAGTTTGGTCTGAATCAATTAAGCTAGACATTTCAAATTTTATTCTCGTATAAACCGTGGTTTGAAGTCGTGCCTCGTCAAGGTTTTATCTTGATCGGTTGAAAATTGTCGATTCTGGAACACTTTGAAAATTGTCGATTTTAATATTTTCACCCGATGTTTAGTACTTTGTGCACGCGAGTGTGGTATGAAGGAATTGAGCCAGAGATTTAAAATTTAATACACATATAAACCAAGGTTTGAAGTCGTGCCTCGTCATAGTGTCATCTTGATCGGTTGAAAATTGTCGATTTTGGAGCACTTTAAAAAGTAGCGAAAAGTTCATATTCAGGTGAGGAAATGTTGGTGAAAATATACGATATTGTCATTTAAGTACGTGGTATGTGCTTATATAAGCAAACATGCTTATATAAGCATATTATTTTTTTTAGATAAGTGAAATGATACTTTCTTCACTTGTCTCGTCAGCTGCCCTCCAAAAACATTTCGCGTGTGATTTTATAAGCAATCATGCTTATATAAGCATATTTATAAGCAATCATGCTTATATAAGAATATTTATAAGTAATCATGCTTATATCAGCATATTAATCAGCAAATGAATAGAAATGTGTTAACACCTATCGGGGGCGCCTGGTGCATTTGGATTGGGCTTACAAAAGTAATCGTGCTTATATAAGCATATTTGCTATGTAAGTTAAATGATATATTTGTTCCACTGGCCTTGTCAGCTGCGTCTCAAAAGTATCTGGGATGTGCTTATATAAGCTTAATTTAATGTAATGAAATTATCTTTTTGCTTCACTAGCCGTCTCAGATGCCTCTCAAAAGCATTTTGGATGTGCTATATGAGCTCGTGCTTATAAAAGCATATTTTCTTTAATTTGAGGATACCTTTGCCAACTGGTCTCGTCAGTCCAAGAGATGTCTTCAGAAAGAAGTGAGTGATGATGCAAGATGTTTCTCTGTTTTTTTTTCATCACATGATCTTGTTTATTTGCAAAATAGTTCGTTATTTCTAACGTTAATTTTAGTAAAACTGACCATCCTGCATCTACGAATTGTTGAAGTTCACGGGGGATCCAAGGTCACTGACCTTCTAGTTCATTGAGGGCGATGTTTAGGAACTTCACTTATTATTCCACGTGATTAGCGCTGAAGTATAACCGAGGCCGGTGTTTTTCGTGGTGAACACATTTATAATTGGTTTATTATGGATGATTCTAATCAAATTATCTTCTAGACTTTTTAAAATTATTTATATATGTATTTTTTTAAATACTGAGTGATAATTCTCAAGTTATTATCTTAAGTATCATCACTTTTCTTGGATGATTTGGTAAAAATGTCTTATTTCAATGTTCGACTATTAAATAATGATAATGGCAAAGATGCGCATATCGTCCGCTTAATATTCCATGCCCAAAATGTCAATGACAACATTTGAAAAATCGAGAAAGCAACCATCCATCTCTCACCAACAATCAAACATTGAGTCCGTGATATCTCCCTTTACCACCCTTCCTTCCCACTTGACTGTCCCAGATTCTCCGCGCGTTCCATTTCTTGTCCATAGTTTGATGATGATGCCACTGCTTCTAGTAGACCTACTCGAGATCCGTATCTGGGAATCCAATGTTTTAGGATCTTGTTGGATGCGTTGAACCTTGACGCCTCAAGAGGTTGGTGTTATCTCCTTAGGTGCTGGTTTTGTTATTATGACGTAAGGTTTTTTTGTTGCATTTGATTTAATGTTTTAAACAAATGGATCATGAGTTGAAATATAAAAATCGTATGGTCTTTCGCATGATTTCAACTGAAAACTTTATCTCAACCATATGATGACTTTGCCACCTTGCCTGGACTTGATGGTAAACACCCCCATATGATCTATAATTACTCAAAGACAATAGATACGTATACAATGTACACACTCTATCCATCCAGAGGTGTATACGTGCGTCTATTATTGTGTTTATACTGAGCACATTAGGTGTTGAGTGCTAGAACATACACACACCTTGATGGTCAGTGGTTGTCTATATAACTGGTGATAGGTTCAATGTCAAGGGATGATATCTATATCGTATATGGAGCAGCAGCTTGTTTCTGGGGTTTCTCATTCTCACGTGTATGGTTTTGGTTTTATCCTTAGATCTTCACATTTGATCAGTTAGATATCAAATTAAACCTCAATTGAACCTAAATTTTACAGTAAATAGAAGTTAAAATACTTTTCAATTACCGGTGACTATTATGTTTGGAGACATTTGTAGACCCATCGGGACTTTTCTTCATATTCTAAATTTTTATACCTTTCTAGTCATCCTTTATGGATTGGTTCCCTCACCAGGCGTTACTCAATGTTTACTCCGCCCAAGCGAAAAAAATGTGAAAGTGAGTAAAACTTTCGCTTGATTCACAATATGTTATGAGTGGCTGGGTCCCAAGCAAATGGGCTGGAATCGAAGTAATCAGGAATTTTATCTGTTAACAGGCAGGCTCTCTGTCTTTCGGGATGGTCTGAGAGTTTTAGTTGGTAAACTAGTTCTGCGATATGAATATATTACGTTCATTAAATGTTTGATATGGATATATATTTCCTCATTAAATATATTAATTTGAAAAAAAAGAAAATGTTATTACAATTTGTATCACTTTGGGCTTTGGCTTAAACCGGCAAAAACTCACTTATTCCATAGGATTCTATTGCTGACGCATAATGTACTCATATACGACTGTTGCCGCCACACCAGAGCAATGCATGCACTCTTACAAGGTACTGTTTTTGCTCCAATATAACCAACACATCTCTTCTAAAATGTGTTTATGGAAACTTGACATCAAAATCGGAAATGACCTTTCGTTGCCGTGTGATTGTCGCCCATAATCACCAATGTTGTCGGGATGTTCTTTTTTAAGCAAGGTCCAAAGCTACTCAGTTATTAGAAAAATGAAATGTAGAATGGAATGCTGAAATTAATGCTTTGAAAATAGAGGTCCCGTGTTAGATATGTGTTTGTCTCAAACTTGATAGCTTTTGGCATCGATTGATTTTGTTATATTTGACAACCTCAATATATCAAGATATTTCATCATTTTTTTTGGCTAAAAACCTAGAATTCAATGGTGCACCATAGTCTCCCATAATTACCAAACGATATGTCCTACCAACATACCCCCCCTCCCCCCCCACCCCCACCCAAAGGCCAATCCCCTCCCTCCCATCAAACCACGACCAATCGAAGGTGTATCACCATAATAAACGATGGAAGTACCAAAACTATAAAATAAAAGAATGAATCCGTTGGCGGAAATGGCAGCAAATTGCTTGAACATGTTTCACTCGACGTGACATTCCTCAGTAACAACGGGCGACACGAAAACTATTTCCAAAACGAGGTCAACATGGCTGCGAAATGTCCGGATTAGAAGCCATAGGCATTAAAATCGACTCCCTACATCCCGTGGAACTATTTTCAATCGCGAAATGTAGTTTCCATTGTTCGGTGAAAAATCATTATGTGACATGTCGCCGGGAAAACGTTTAAAAGCGGGCATTGATAGAGTATTGAGCCGCAGTGGGGTTTAACATGCATCGCATTTTTGGGTTCGAGGTTAGGGATTCGATTTTCGAAGTTTTAGTATTAAGGGTAGGGACAATAATTGAAGTTACCTTGATTGAGCATAGAATAATGTCGATTTATTGTACCCGTGTGGTTTCTAGCAGAATAACTTATATGGATCTAAAATGTACCGAATAGTAAGTGTTAATTGATGTTTAACGTATAGAAACACGTTAAACAGGACGTGACAAACGCTTAAATAGAAAAGTTGATGAAATAACTGAAAAATATACCCTCAAGCTCCTACATACCATTTCATAACATGCATGGGCATGGAACATTCTTCATTATTTTGACGAGGTCCTTGAAAGCCAATCTTTCGTTCTGAATGGGATGTAAATCAGAGCATTTGAATCAATTTCTATTTGTTGCTATCGGTCAGTTATCATAATTCATGATCCTAGTTTAATTAAGCGCATAGAAGAGAAGTTCTTTCTTGTATAATCTGATAGAAATGTATCAGGGAGGTTTCAGAAAGATGAAGAAAAAAAATCATACTTTAGAGCTGTGGAGTTATATGCTTTCTTCTTTATACCAGTACTTAATGATATTTGACCACAAATCATTGGATTATGATTCAAAGATGTCTAAACAATTCTGGCTTTTGGAACACAACGGTTTCTTTAAAACGTAACTCTTCTTTATGAAAAGTAAAGCCATTTTGCTTTTGATATCTTAATATCCAAACAAGACAATTTACTTATTTGATGGATAGGTCAAACGACTTTTGATCACCATAATTTCTCGAAAATTTTCCCCTTTAATCGAACATGTATAGATGAGTTCTTATGAAGCCTCATATTGCTGAGCGAGTAGTCTTCACTGAATCAAAGATGTTTCACTGAATCCTAGTGTGTCTTCGCCCGATTGGCGCGTAAAGCAATCAGATGTTGTCAGTGATAGGTGACTTATGCGCTGAAATCGCCTCTCGGGTAATGGGCTAATATTTGTAGACTTGGAGTAAGGGGGCAGAGTGAGATTTTTATTGAGATGCGAGCGCCGAATCATGACAGCGTATCTCTCAAGTTTTACGCCGCCGCCAATGTATTATGAGCGTCGCGTAAAGTAATAAACTCGCTTTCTTTTGTAAGTTATAATGTACCGGTATGGGTCTTGGGCAGTAAAGAAAAATGAGTGGTTTCAAACGATGGGCTGAGAGTGACTACAGAGTGAGAATAATTATTAAAGATTTATTAAAACGTATTGAATTTAATTATTTTGCGACTCGAATGTGACTTATCCCCACCTCCCCAGTTGACTTAACGTCCCCTACCACTTCTGCCCGATCCACAACTAAGCGCTCTGGCGCCTTAATTCGTGCGAGTATGGTATACTGATAGTAATTTAAGACTTAAGATTCTATTTTAAATCGAAACTCTTTGTTTTTTTTTAATTTTCATTAAATCTAAATTGTATACGATCGTACAGTGAATGATGAGATTATAACTGCAAGTAGAAGCAACAGCGTCATGATATAAAATCGCACCATCATAGATATGTTCAGTTATTATAGGCCCCGGGGTTGATTGGATAATGGGACATTTGGGGAAGGATGCTTTGTTGTGATTTTATGCGTTGGAAGCGTCGTTAACTGCTTCTCAGATATTGCTCCATTGGGCAATCAATTGAGGGATGGGTAACAAGAGCAAAGATACATGGACTGTCAATGTGATGGTAGCAAGTTCGCACTGGGCATGCGATGTTGAGAAATAATTGGTAGTGGGTCTATGTTCAATGTGTTAAGGTCAAGACAGTTTAGGAGTGCGTATGCTAAAGTTTCAATTGAATGAAGATGATCCGAATGTTAAATCATATAAAAGTTGTCGATCCCCTTTTCTTCGACTGCAGCTCTCCAAGGGAATGTGGTTTTTGGCAGCCCAAATTACGGGGGTATTTGGACTTTTTAGTTCCATGAATAGCCAATTTTTTAAATGTTGATGATATCTCCTGGGTATCAAGGTTCGAGGCCGTGAGTTATTGTTCGGGGTTCGTCTTTTTATGCAATCGTCTGAAAAGGACGAATTGAGGAAAAGATGAATAAAGGAGGTATGATCGTTAGGTTGTCTTGAATCATTAAAGTCAACAATTTATTAATCTCGACTAGTCTGAACAAGTCTCAGTATGAGTACATTGATGAAAGCAAGACATGTTAGCGGATTTTTTTTTGTGAAATATGTTTAACATGTAAACAATGATTTCGATCAAAACGATAATTCTAAAGTTGACTGTACTCGAATGCTTGCAAGAATCTGTATTCTTACTTGCACTTACCGATGACCGTGTAATTTGTTACACGTACAGGGCAGTCGGTTAATTTATCTAATTAGATGAAGCTAATCGGTCGCTGCTAGGATGAGAAACGAAACAATATAGCCCTTGACTTGGATTGTGAGATGGAAAATTCGAGGAGAACGCAAAGCAGATGAAAAAAAGGAAACCTTTATATTTGTCCTATTAGCATCAAGTGGCTTTTACCCTTCTTGATGCACAGTGGGCCTCAATGAACTAATTTTATACAAATGAAATATAATATCAACTCACGCTTCGCGAGATGTCGGCTCGCTTGTGGCGCGTCTTCCACAGATACAGCCCCATCTTAGCCATCTCCAACACGCGTGACGTCAGCATTATGAAGTCAGCACTTAGCTGGTTTTATCGCTCACACTGAAATCATAAAAATACAAAATATTGAAACTTAATAGTGTTACATTTTAACGTTAGTTATAAAAACACTTCAAATTAACAGTAGATCTAGTGGAAATGTGCAATTTGTTTTGAAAAAGAAGTCTGATAAGAAAGCCTTGTAAGGGAATTTGTCCGCTAAAAAGGAACGAAGAAAATGTAGTAACCAAATGGTTAAAAAAACGTCTGTTTTTTTCACCCACAAAAAAAAAACACAGGATAAACTGATTTAGTGATTCCACGGGAAAAAAAGTCTACGTCATACTCTCAAGAATCATCGTCATATGGCACACATGATTAGATTACTGGTCCCAATCACAGCCCTATCACCTCGCTTAATCCACTCAATTGAGTAGTGCTACCAAATATACGTTGTACTCATATGGTCTACTTTTACTCACAAGCACTTGCTTAGAAATGTATAGTCAGTCACGATCAAGATGACCAAAGAGCTATTATCTAAAAGGTTGCGCTACATCTTCATAAAAAAATATTATTTAAAATTTGCGATATAAATTTATCGAAACTGATCAAGGCATTTCCAACATGATATAAGCCGTCCAAAAAAGTCACATCCATTTTAATGAAAAATATCATTGATTTATTTTACGAAAAAAAAAAACTTTTCGAATTTGAAGAATGAATATTAAATTGCAAGAATGTTATTGTGTGATATATGAAATAGAGGATCATTGATTTATTTATGAAAAAACTTCGAATTTCAAGCATGAATATGAAAGAATGTTATTGTGTGATATATGAAATAAAAGATCATTGATTTATTTTATGAAAAAAGAACTTCGAATTTCAAGCATGAATATTAAATTGCAATAATGTTTTTGTGTGAAATATGAAATTTATGTTCCATACCGTTTAATAATTCATTTTTATTATCATATCTAATTTTGCGACATGTACATCTGCAAACACAAGTAGTGTTATTTCGTTGTTGTTCTCTAAATAGGCGTATTCTACCAAACTTGCGAACTTGCCATGAATTGTTGCATACTTTGACACCCATTTAAAATATCAAAATTACAATCTTGCTACAAAAATCAAAGCAACATTAAAAAAAAACAGAATTACAATAGCTTCTGCCAGCAATTAAGTGATAAAATAAGCGCAAATGAATTACCTTGTCTCGCGTTCGCCTGATAGCCTCTGTGTCGCCTTTAATCAAGCGTGACGTGCGACTGAGAAGTGAGTATCCGCACAACAAATGACCCGAAAGAAGAATCTGTGTCGTCGTTGCCCTGTTCACACCGCCACCAAGGTGCGAGGAGTGATTGGGGCCAAAATGGGGGTGGCAGCATTTGATGGTAGGGATAGGGTGGTATATTGGGCAAAATTGGTGTGATATGCTTAGTTGCGAATTCATGAGCTAGTCGTCCTATCTTTTCCGTTTATCTTACCATTCTTATTCAGCAATACAATTCTTACATTGTCTACGGATTTTGGATGAAATTGCCCTTAAACCATATCTATTCAAAATGATATTTTTGATATTTCGATTGGGACCAGTATAGAAAACCACTTACTTGATGCACCAAGTCAAATTCTTTTACAAAAATAAGTTTGCTCATATCTTGGATATCCAGGCACTTAAGTAACATCCTGTCCCGAGATATTTTTATTTGACTTTCTTTTATTGAAAACATCACAGCTTTTATAACCTCATTAGAAAATGAAAATTCCTCCATGGTCATCCACAAAATACCGCCACCCCGCTCCGATCAAACGTGTCGGTGACATTGGCCCAGGAAACCAAGGGACTCATTCATAATTCCGAGGATGGGCGGGGCCAGAGTCATAACCGTGATGAGGAACCAGTTAAAAACATGGTCACGTTTTGACGACGGTTTTCTATGAAGGGCACCAGTATTTTTTTGGGAGGAATCATAAAAGGGAGGGTAACGGGGCAAGGTAGGATACAATGATAAGCTGGTCAGTTTGAATGATATTTGCAATGATGATTAAGACCGATCTTTTATTTATTAAGTTTGATTGCATAACCTAAAAAACCGTGGGTAAATCTAATGCCTTTTAACTCAAACCCTAAACAGAAAGCTGTTTCCAGGCCCAATAGAAGTTGAATATAAATCAAATGTTAGTGGTTCAAAGCCATTTCGACCGCTCGAGGTACCATACATTCTGTTATTTCAATTATACTGAAATAGTTCCTTTGCAGCTGATAATCTTCAGAATTTGTTCAAATATATAAACCTTTGGTGCTGATATATTTTTAGAAAAAAATGTGCTTCTCAAACAGAGCAACAGTAGCTCTCGAGCTAAAAATGACTTATTATCGGGAATAAGGGACTCGTAGGAAAGGTCGTTAATGTGTGGCTTATGGTGTAAATCCGGCCTCAATCACAGCCATTATGTGCCTTTCCTCATCACATAGAAATGATGGCGGAAACTTTTTGGGCCATGTGTCAATTTTGGAAACTTTATGGCTGGAAACTTTTTGGGCGGAAACTTTTTGGCTGGAAACTTTTTGTCCCATGTTGTCATTTTTGGAAACTTTATGGCCGGAAATTTTTTGGGCGGAAACTTTTTGGGCGGATACCCGCATCACTATATAGATAAACTGGAGAAATGTCGTTCTGTTGATGTAAAGGGTTTCAAAATATCTATCAAACCGTTGCTTATTGTTAAATACAGTCACTTGCTTTAATTTGGAATATTAAGTTGAGAGACGCATGGATCTGACATACCTGGAATATCATAAATAAATTTGATTGTGAAACATACTACAGGGTCTTAGCTTCCATTTGATATTACTTTCATTGATATCGACTGAGTGGTTGCGACACAGTACCTGATTCTATCGACAAGGGTAGAGGAGGAAATTTCACAAATTTGTGCATTTGCATACCGAGCCTATATGAATACTGTTACTGTACCGTTGACAGTAGATTCTCATTGTGCCTATCTTCTATTGTTTTTAACGATTTATTTTATTGTTCATAATCAAACAAAATGTCATTCTTACTGATTTTCATGTTTTGTCTTTAGTTTATTTAAATAGGATATCACAATCAAACGAATGGTATGATTAGCAACAATTTTGCAATGTCCATTACATTATCCTTAACATTATTTCCATTACCATAGCAATACATTTTCTGACAACCTCTAACTGAATGAAAAGTATTCAC
>LQRL01185107.1:0-13431 GCA_001703475.1 Hydroides elegans
ATGTATATCTATGGAACTGTTTACACAGTGTCTGCAAATAAAATCTATCTATCTATCTATCTATCTATCTATCTATCTATCTATCTATCTATCTATCTATTTAAAGAGTGTTGGTGGTATGCGAGCGCCGAAGGCGCGAGCAAAAATTTTGAATAATCGATTTCATAACCCATATAAATGTTTTTTTTTTTATATAAAAATAAACGAAAATATAAAAATATCTTGATTTTGCCAAAAAAAATGGTTTAAAAGGTTTAAAAAGTTTTCTTTGTTGAAAAAAAGGTTCGCTCGAAAAAAGGTTTTAAACGGTTTAAATGGTTAAAAAGGTTCCACTGGGAAGCCTGTGACACTCGAAAGAAGCCGTTTTAAAAATTAAACAACTACCACTTATCAATAACATAGATAAATAAGACAATATTGAATAATCGTCATCTTACATAATTCACAGTTTCCATGTCAAATTACAGCACGTCTATAGTAATTAAGCACTCGAAAACCAGTGTGACTAAAAAAACCTAAGAAGCTGGCTGTCAGATGCAGACAATCCGTGATGCGACTTACTCATGTGACTATTTTTAAACGACAAAAACGTCAATGTGTATAAAATTGAATACAGATAAAGCTCACCTTGGTATACAATTTGGTGAAGTCTTTTCTATTTCCCAAGTGGCAAAGAGCTTCATTGGTACGGGTTTTACCCCGACACCAGAAACCCTGCCTCCTTTATCCGCCATAACAAACGATTTGTAGGTCACAGCACGTGCGCATTGCAAGAACCTCGTTTTCAACAAGGAAGTAAACATAAACAAACCAACGTGCATTTGTTTACAAATATTAGAATTACATCTGATTCGGGATGATAGTAAAATACTCAGTGCATTAGAAGGACTTTTAGCCATAAACCCGAAAACAGATCAAGAACAACAGGAAATACAAAGTTAACTACAAATAATCAAATAAGATACAGAAAAACACCCGCTACTAAACTGAAACAATGCCTCCTCTCGGTGACTCCGATCATGATATTGTTTACTTGAATATCAGTCCCAAGGCTAGATTAAACAAAAAAACCCAACTATTCAAAAGCTGACCGGCCATCTATATCATCCTCCTTACAGGACGTTTACAGTCATATTTCTCAAAGCAAGGATCCACTTTCTGTCCAAGAAATTTGGGATTTCTTCCAAGACAATATCCATAAAATCGTACTTCTATTTGTCCCATCTCGCATGTCTAAGGCCAATCCGTCTTGTCCATGGTTTTCTAAAACTCTTGAAAACCTCAGTGAAAAACGTGATTACTACTACACTAAATGAAAAAAAAAACAATAATTTTTGAACATAAGCTTGAATCCAAAACATTAAAATCTAAATACAAACACAAAGTCAAAAAGGCTAAAGGCAACCATGTCGATGAAATTATTTCGTTAGACACTATCTATGATAACGAAGACTCCTCTTTTCGTCCAAACAAACCTAGCAAATCATTTTGGTCATACATAAAAAGTTGTAAAACGGACACGTGTGGCGTTGTCCCTCTTTTCAATAATGGCGTTCTTGCTGCTTCTGCAAAAGATAAAGCAGCCAGTTAAATAGCCAGTACTGCTCTGTTTTCACTTAGGACACACATGTTCCTATACCTGATAAAGGTCCAGGCCCATTTAGACCCATGGACGATATCTCTATCTCAGTAAACGGTGTCGAAAAGCTGTTCAACAATCTTGATCCCAAAATAGCAAGTGGGCCAGATGGTATAACGGCTCGGTTCCTTAAAGAAGAGACAAAAGAGGTCGCACCCATATTCTCTGTGATTTTTCAAAAATCGCTGGATACAGGGGAGGTCCCGTCTCAATGGAAACACGCCAACATCACACCAAACTTTAAAAAGGGCGATAGACACAAGCCAGCGAACTACCGTCCCGTCTCTTAACATCAATTATATGCAAACTGTTGGAACAAATAATATCAAAAACAATAAGGAACCATCTTGAAAAAAAAAACAATATACGATAGGCAACATGGCTTTTGTCCCAAACGATCTTGTGAGGCTCTGTTAATTGGCTAAATTCAGGATCTCGCTTCCAATCTCTCCGTCGGCAAACATATCGACACGGCCGTTATGGACTTCTCCAAGGCCTTTGACAAGGTATAACATGCGCGTCTCATCTACAAGCTTGGTTGGTATAGTATCCGCTCATGCCTGGATAATGGAGTTCTTAGCTGGACGGACTAAGAAGGTCGTCCTTGATGGAGAAGAATCCCCTTCCTCACCCGTCATTTCAGGTGTTCCCCAGGGTTCTGTATTGGGCCCGATCTTGTTTCTCGTGTTCATCAACGATATCCCAGACTCTATTAAATCCACTGTAAGATTGTTTGCTGATGATTCCATTGCGTATCGTGTGGTCGCTTCCAAAGTGTACTCTGACGGCTTCAGAGGGACTTAAACGAAATGGTTGAGTGGGAACGGAGATGGGGGATGGAATTTAATCCTGATAAATGTGAAATTCTCAGGGTCACAAGACGAAAATCCCCAATTAGTTTTCCCTATTCCCTTAAAGGTCATACTTTGAACGTTGCGCCATCCACTAAGTACCTAGATGATGAAATTCAATCAGGCCTGCAATGGAATAACTATATTAATACAATTGCTAACAAAGCCCACTTTGGGCTTCATTAAACTAAACACGCTAACGTCATCTCTAGCCTCTCGTGAATTAGCATACAAGGCTCTTGTTCGTCCGTCAATACCATATTGTAATAGTATCTGGGATCCTTATACAACTGACCTTAAAGGAAAACTTGAGCGAGTACAGAGTAGAGCAGCTAGATATGTATGCAATCATTATCATAACACAAGCAGTGTAAGCAATATTTTGCAAGAGCGTGGCTCGGAGCCTCTTGAGGAGAGCAGGGCAAAATCGAGACTCATTCTTATGTTTAAGATTAATCACCACTTAGTTGCTATTCCCACCTTCTATCTAGTACCCGCATACTAAGGACATAAAACGGCGCAAACAACTCACCAACACCGTTTTCTTAAAACTAAAACCCATATTTCCTAACAAACAATTGCCGTAGATACTAAAATCAGAATATTCAGCGCATTGTTATCAAGTATTTTCTTATATAGCTTGGAATTGTGGACTCTTACAGATACCCTAGAGAGAAAAATAGACGCGTTTCAAAGAAAACTCCTTCCCAGAGTCCTGAACATCCGTTGGGACCCAAATAACAACTGGATAACAAACGAACATCTCTACGAAAATGCTGGTCAAAAACTATGGTCAACGACTATTGCAACTCGACGCCTTAGAATGTTTTGCCACATATTCTACCAGATTCAGCACCGGAAAAAAAGCACTCACGAGGGTATGAGATAACCCCGTTGGCGGCCAGAGACTAACTCTGCTCAAATTGATCCAGAAGCAACTGAAAAAAGTGTATAAAAATGCAAAGTGCAATTATACTAGCTCATGATAGAAATGAATGACGAACATTTGTGAGTGAAAAGTGATATTTGTTGTGAATTTATCTGTGAAACTGGTGAATTTCGATACTACAAGTGTTTTACATAGACTCTACGTGTGAGAAGGATTTTATAAAAAAACTTTGCACGTGAGAAAGGATAATTGATTTAATGTGCACAAGGACTAAGCTTGAAAAGGCGCTGTGTTCAATATCAATATCATCATTGATCCGGGACAACATCTGGGATGAGTTTTTTTTAATAATTGAAATTTGGGTCAATAATGAAGATCTTAATGGTAATAGCAAAACTTTCACATTTTCAACCAATCATGCTGCTCATATATGCCTTGGTGACATATTTTTGAAACCTGACACAATTCTGCACAACCTATCTGATATTGATCCCAGATGACATTCACCTTATCACGATTGATGATAACGATGGATTTCCTGTCTTGACAGCTTTATACGATACACATATATGACTGTTATCCGTATCACTTGTTATATTTTTGAATCACTCCTAATATCCTTTCTCACTTGGTCAAAATTATTTGCAAATAATTCACTTTTTTATTCACAGTTTGTTTCCATTATTTTCAATCATGAGCTTGC
This sequence comes from Hydroides elegans, assembly GCA_001703475.1. Classification (NCBI taxonomy): domain Eukaryota; kingdom Metazoa; phylum Annelida; class Polychaeta; order Sabellida; family Serpulidae; genus Hydroides; species Hydroides elegans. The sequence goes on from LQRL01185107.1 coordinate 4,083, forward strand.
ATAATTTCACTCTTTATTTTGTCCATTTGAGCAGAGTTAGATTTTGGCTTCAGTCCGAGAATCCGATGTGTTTTGCTTGTTGGAGGGCGAGCAAAGGACGATGTGCAACAATGCCTATATTTGCAATCCAAACCTGATGATTTTATTAAGAATGCATTTATATATTTTGAAAACACATCACATTTTATTATTTATTTTATTCATTATGGAGGTTTGTATTGCGCCTAACCAAATTTTGCTCTAAGCGCTTAACATGACAAAATATTATACGATTTGAATTAAAATGAGTAAGTAACATTAACAGTTGACTAAAATACAACTTGATTGCTTAAAAAGTTGTGAATACAAATCTGTAATTTGTAATTAACAGATGCAAAACAATTACAGAAGGTGACCATAGGCTTTTCTAAAATAACATGTTTTAAGATTTCTTTTGAATTCTTGAAACGATTTTGAACTTTTCACAGTTACTGGTAGTTAGTTCCAAATACTATGTGCGCATATGCTAAATGCCCGGTCCCCGGCACATTTAAGTTTGGATTTGGGTACATGTAGAACTAACCCCTAGTTGGATCTACGAGTGCGGGTGGGCGGCTGTATATACAGCAGCTTGCGTAGGTAGCCAGGTTCATTTGTAGAGAGCACTTTAAATTTTTATTGTGGCTATTTTGAATCGGATACGGTAAAAAAACAGCAACCAGTGGAGTTTATTAATTCCAGGTGAAATGCTTTCGGGTCGTTTATATCTTGAGTCTTGAGGCTGCATTTTGAACGAGCTGGAGCTTGTCCAAAAGTTGTTGACTTATTCCGATTAGTAAGGAATTAATACATCAGTGTATCATAAGTGAAATATCTTGCAGAAAGTCTATTTTGTGGAGAAAGGTAATTACTAAGTCATCAACAGGGTTAACTTAATATGAATACTTCAGGCGTACCTTTTGTACACATATTTACGCATCACATATCTGGCATTTTTATGAGAATGGCCTTTCAGAAAATTGAAAACAACATTTTATAACCTTTTTTTTCATACCTGTGGATTTTGATAGCTGACATATAATCATAAATTAAAACTAAAGATCAATAAAAATAAAAAACAAAAGACAAGCACGCGTTCGGGCGGCGATAGTTGAGAGCAGCGTTTCACGTCTTTTGCATGGGGATACGCTTTTTGTTCCTAATAGGTTATCTAAATTGCATATACCTAAGAAATAAATATTGGTATGTACAACATGCAGAATTTTATGTTTTATATTACAGTAGATTCTTGTTAATTCGAACTCGTTCGGACCACAACAATTAATTCGAATCAACCGTGGGTTCGAATTATCAGTATTTGGCCTTTCGTTCAGGTTTAACAAGTTGGAAGTTACTTTTTAGTTTCAATGTCTATTCGATACATAAGAAGGGTTTTCAAATATATGTATAATGTCCCTTAGAATCCATTATCATCCTAATAATGCTATTCAATTACTTGTTTTAAAAATAATCGTTTAAGTTTAACACAAAATTAACTCAAAAGCATAAATTCCGTGATATAAAATTTCAAATGGAACCATTCCATTCAAACTATGCAAGTTATTGCTCATCTAATGAATTGCAAATATTGTCACTTTAGTCAAATGTTGCCTTTGGTTTGTTAACCTAGAACATTTGCTCTGGATCATAACTACTAATTAATAGAGACGAAAGCAACGCAAGTGCACAATAGGGAGGGGCATCATGGATAAGGCTTCCTTTGGTCGTTTAACAAATGCCCTTTGCTCAAAACAACTACCCCTCCACGCATGGGTTCAAAGCAACTCTTGTGAGATATAATGTATCATCCTGATGTGGTAACAAAGACTAATCCTTAATCTGTGGTTACTTTAAGGTTGACCAAAATGCACTTCTTTGAGCTCAAAAAAAGCAGTGTTAATACAATTAATTGTCTTACAAATAGGGATTTTCATGCTAAAAGTTGGTTCGAATTATCCGTGTATTCGTTATTTCGAACTTTTACATTGTGTTAAATGGGACAATTTGGCGGGACCGAAGGATTCAGTTCGAATTAACTGATACTTCGAATTACCAGTGTTTGAATTAACGAGAATTTACTGTATATGATTATGGTCCCGAATTGTAAATAACAACATAGCATTTTGTCCGGTCGAACACCCATGTACTTCAGGGTTGGGAAAAACCAGGTCACCATGTGTTTGATTAGGCAACACTAGGGTCGGGACACACCACTGCACCCTTTTTTATCGGGTAATCATCTATTTCACCCCGGTTCATCATTGATAAATAACCAAATACCTCTAAGACTATGTTTTTAATTTTAAAAGACATGTTTAATGTAAAGATTATATTGCCTTAAATTGCATGGGGGTCAAATGTAAAAGTCAGGCAAACAGAGAGTATAAAGAATCATTTTACACAAAATCGATTATACATTTCAACAAATATACGTATCATTTTCACAATGGTAATAATGAAGAAAAACAAAACCAAAAGCAACATTATTTTCCAAGTGTTTTTTATTTCCTGGTATGTTTGATCACGAGACTCATCTTGTCATTGAAATGGAGAGAAAATACGTTCAAATATTATAGTTTATTTCTACGCAATGTGGCATGATGCATTTCAAACGGATGCAGGGCATATGTTCAGTTACTCAAAACAGTTAAGAAGTTATAAAATTATTATTATCCGACAGATAGATTAGGAGGGTACTATTTAAAAACTTACAATATTATCATTTTGACATCTGGAGCATAGTTATTTAATAGGTTGCGCAAACATATAGTAAAATTTATATTTATTAACAAAAAAAATAATAGGAAAGGAATGTCTTATTCTGTAATTAAAGGCAAAATGGTGAGCGAGACAGCTCAAATAAAAATAAAGTTTGACATAAGGAAATTCTTTTAAGAAAGGTCTTTTAAGAAAGGCCTTTTAAAAATATGAAAATATGCATAAAACTTAATATAGGGATCATATTCATACTGAGCATAATTTGATATTCAAAATAAGAGATGTATGCAATTATTTTTACGTTTTTGTCATTCACTAGTTATGATTTAATGATAACGTTTGTTAGTGTGAAATTAGATTAACTAGGTCATCTAGAAATTGGTATATTTTTTCGCAGTCAAAACAATAGATAATTTACAATAGCATTTGTGCAGATATGATATAAGAAATTGACAGGATAAAGCTAGAAATATAGCTTGATGCAACTTAAAACGAGTTTCAATTAAAATGCGTGTAAGGAAATGCTCCAATCTATTTGAAATATCTACTCGAATCCTACACATCATCAAGAAACCTTCGATCGTCGTCAGAATCTTATCTAGTCATACCCTGTGTACATCAAAAGAGTTTGGGCAAACGTGCATTTAGTAGGGGCCGGGCCTAGAATCTGGAACGATCTATCAATTTCGTTGACAAACACTAAGTCATTACCGCATTTAAAATCACGTCTAAAATCTAATTATTTTGATAAAGCGTTTTAAGGTATAAATGACATTGTAAAGCGCATGTATATAGTCATTACGGGGGCTATATAAAAGCACAATAGGATTTTATTTGATTTGAAAAAAAAAGTTTTATTATAGAGGTTTCAGGTTACATAGATACACATATATAGATGTCCATATTTCTCGAAATGAATATTGTTGCCATTGTTGCAAATTTCGAGCAAACAGATTTTTATGTTTAGAAATCTAAAAGCTGTGTAGGAAAATTGAATTTATTAAAATTAAATTCCATCTTTAAACAAAAACGTTACGCCGAATAATAACCAAGTTATTTTGTCTGGCTTTGCATTCCACTTGATGCACTCTAACCTAGTCTTCGTTGAAAATTTTGAAGCGGGTGAACGTAGGCTTTGCAACCACCCTTCTGAATCGCTAGTCTTTGCGTACCAGCTCCACATTTTTCCTGTTAAGCACATTTGCCATCGCTTAACCTAAAAAAGCATTGTTTATGAGTTTAAAAAAACCTTTTCAAGGGGATTCTTGGCTTGCTTCTGCTTCTCGGTATTCATAGAGATGTAATCTTTCAGCCAAGTACTTTGTTCATAACTCATTGCACGATGAACCTTGAGCACTTTCAAGCCATGTTTTACGTAGTGCTGCAGGTTTCTGTAGTAGACAACGTATTTCTCCCTCTTCTTGAGATTGGGAACCAGCTTTTCCATGGGCTTGGTTTTGACGTTGAGCTCTTTCCTTAGCTTTTGGCTATGCTAAGATAACTAGCTGATTGGGATGGTGAGTGGTTCAGGAGCCATGGAGTAGTCATTATGCTCACCGCGTATCTCGGCTGGATAAGCCGACCTCCAGAATACTAATGCTAGAGCTGTTTCTCTCGAATACAGGAATACAGTTATGTATCGACATTTTCATGTAGATAGGGCTTAGAACATGATATACAAGTTCTTAATGTTTCATGTAATAAGCAGTTTAAGTTGTATATTGCAACATTTTTTGTCAGTATGTAGAATAGTTCGGGGTTTTGTCAAGTTTAGTGTTTTGATTGCGCTTTGGTGGAAAAGTTTAACAAGTACAAATACATGCATATGTTTGTCTAAATATGAATAAAAACACAATTTAAAAATTCGTTTCTTCAATTATTTGATCGTACTCAAAATATAAGTAGAAACGGGTAGTGAGCTTAAATGATAAAAGTCTAGTTTTCAAGTAAGAAATGGATTACGAAATTATTTGGTTCTATGAAGATAACAAGTCTTGCTTATGCAATTTGGTACTTTTCAGAATGCGATTGGTAAATAGAAGTATGTTATGAACTGGTAACAATATTTTCCTTGTGTATATTTGAAATGGTCATTTTTCTATTTGTTTAATGCTGTAATTTATCTCAAATGTTTATTTAAACTATTTGCCATAAATGTACAAATAGCCATAGCTTATTAAATAGGAAATTATTGAGATGGATGCATAAAATACTGCATACTACTCCAGCAGAAGGCATTTAGTTACTTAAGTGACACAGCGTTAGTGTTTTTGACATATCATTTCAATGGTAAATTGCTTAATGGCAGCTTGAAAAAATATATATAAGACTATTTTTGAGTACTGATACATGTATAAGTTAGTTTTTCGAGTAGAATCTACAGTAAATTGGGTATTCAACTCGAAAATTATTTACACTTAAAATATCATTATCAAGATATCTAATGTTGAAACCTTGATTAGATGATGAACAAGTTAACCGTAACACATTCACAAAGGTGGCTTATTATTTAAAATATAACATGACCAGTCAAGAAGTAATGACCTATAAGATATGCCAATGGACATGATCTCAATGGCTAAGTACATACAAGCCCATAACACATGACCCTTTATAAATAAATGAATAAGAAAAACACACACAATAATGCGCTGAAAAGACTAATTTGGTTCATACACAGCCACTCACATTTTTATTGGATATTAGACCGTGGGGTGGCTTTCAGTTGTGGAGCACTATAAACATATTATTCTTAGAATTGATAAACATATTATTCATAATTCATAAAATAGTATAACGTATTTACATGGAATGGAATTTTATTTCTCTTTGTGATTGTTGGTCAGTCATTATTCGAGCACAAAGGACGATAAATTAAGAAATCAATCAACTAGGAACAGCGAGATCGCATTGGGGCGCCATTGATACACGTATGAATTCAAAATTCTAAGCATAGCATTGGATATTCGTTTATTAGCTAAAAAGGGGAAACAAGCGAGTGATTAATGGTAGCAAACATAAGTTTTTTTCTTATAGCTGACTCTTTGGATAAATAACTTGACGAGCGGTAAGCATGATTATTAACAAAATATATTTACTAACTATAAATGCTTATGATAATGATAAATTATGACATATGCGCAGAGGGAGTATAATGTATTATATAAACTTTGTATAGTAAAATAATACAGTAAAATTTATGTTATTGATTGATTGATAAAATTGTATTAGATCAAAAAATGCTGAGACGTTGAGATACAACTTTCACAATATCGACACAACGTTTTGAAGCTAATATTTATTCTTAATCTCAACTATTGTAAACTTGATAAAAACTCATCTTTTTCACGCTTAATGGGTCGTCAAATTGACGATGGCCAAAAAAACAAGCTTATAGGATGTAGTCAGGGGCATAGTCAGTAACTCGTCATAAACTCGTCAAAAACTCAAACTCATCAAAAAGTGAATGTTGTCGCAAGCTTGTCACTCGTTGTCAAAGACCGTGCAATACTGAAGGGCACCCCACGACACATTTTTCAAAAAGTTGTTAAATCACATTTAAACAACATTACTAATACAAAAAACAACAAAATAATGTTTTTTTCTAACATTAACATTTTGCAAAAAGGTCAGTTTTTCCTTTTCTAGCCAGCTTGGAACAAAAAAGGAACACCTTTTGAGAAAATTGAAATGTTGAATATAGCTAAATTACTTATGATATATTGCAAATAACAGTTTATTAGACAATTGAAAGCGATTTCAATTAATTTTCAAATATAAATTCTCGCTCCTGAAGAAAGAGACATATGTTTCACGAGTCAGTGATAAAAAAAGTAACAGCTTGAGTAAGCTTCCAAGCGACTTGGTGTAGAATGTCGGGCCTAATTTGGAGCCTTGTGGCGAAGGGCAGTCGAACGAAATGTGATCAGAAGAGGTATTGTCAATCAAAACACAAACCATTCGGTCAGTTAAGTACAATATAAGCCACTGTAGTGCCTTCTTTGATTTGTCGAAAGTAGAACTGAGGCATCCGATGAGGAAACCGTGGGCAGCGGTATCAAATAAAGCCGACATATCTATCATGGCGATCATGACAGCAATACATTGTATGTTAGACTCAAGGATGTCCTTTTTTTATATAAGATTGTACTGGTAACGATCAACGGTAAAAAAAATCAAATTAACAAATATTTCTTAAATGGTTGAGTGCATTCAACTGTTGAGTCAACTTGCACTACTATCTGACAGTTTCTCTTTTCTAGTTCAAACAAATATACTCTTTACTGATGTTATATAAACTTTGGAGGCTGGTTTATAAGATTCTTATTTGATAACCCAAGTAGGGTAGTATTGATGTGTCTTACAATGGTTAAATGTTATTAGTGAATTTGTTAAATAATATATATTATATATTAAATAAAGACTAACTAGACAATGATGTTATAGTGCGACTAATCTTTACATTTTTTACACAAGAAAATGAGCTTGTAAAGACGGTACTGAAAATGTGAAAAGCATATTTTTTAAGGCATATATTTCGATTATTTATACGTCACAAATTTGGCGAGATTATCAATCTGATGTATATTCGAAATTCAGTTTAGCATATAACAAATGCTTTCGTGCTTTGTTCAGACTAGATAGACGCCGCAATGTAAGTCAGGAAATTATACTCAAACGTCTTGATACAAATTATTATGCAAAGAAAACCGATTTTCCTCCGGACGAACACACGAACAGGCGTATAGACTTTCGAGGTGAATATATATATTCTGACTTGAATTTTCAAACAAAATGCAAAACAATCAAAACGATAACAACAATTAATTGAAGGGCTCCGTGCAACATTGTGTAAAGTCTGAAATTGACGTTTTGAGAAAAGAGGCAATGAATATTTTTAGATTGGTAATTTATATAAGATATGGCAAGTAGCCAAACGGTGGTATTGTTATGATTACACTGATTTCTCAGTATTATTGAAATATACAACATGGCTCAGTTATCACTTGGTACTTTGCCATACGTTTTGGCGAAACAAGTTCAGTCGACTTAACACATTGTTGCACGGAGCCCTTCAATTAACACATAGATATTTTAAGCATATTCAAGGTGGAGTTAACCGGCAAAACAATTAAGTGAAAGTTTACAAGAGTCGAAAACAAAAAAAATAGTTTTATATACGGGGGGGGGGGGGGGTGGATAAACATATTGAGACAAAACTATATCACTTACCCTTAACAATATCAAACTAAGAAAAGGAACGTCAGAATCTGCGCCAAGGTTAATAAAGTCTCAACAGTTAACGTATGAATGATTAGTCATAAATGTGTCTTTCTAAGCACGTGATATGAGTTTGGCACATATGTCCTTTATTAAAACCTTCTTAAAAGTCTACATATAGAATCAGAATAGCAAAGGGACAAATACAGAAACATAACCACTGAGTGTATCTTCTGCGGAAAAATTATGTTCTTTCGCAATGTCATTTATACGACGTATGTCAAAGTTATGAATTTCAATACTTATAATGCAAACAGTTTTTTCATAATTGATTCAAGCTTATTCAAAATTGGTATAATTGTAATATGTGATTACAATTACAATATAACTATTATATTGTGTTAAGTATTGTTGAGTGTTTGAGTTCTTTCGACCAAGAGTTTGAAATAAGTCAAATAAAGTAAAAATAATTACATTTTCAGAAGATATTGATATGTCAGCTCCCAACCAAACACCGACTCTTACAGGTCAACGTATAAAGGCAAGAAACAGGGGTAAATATTTTCTGTGAAATTGTCGATTTAGTAATTGTTAATGTCTCCTAGTATGCTGGACAACATTTTTAGCCAATACGTGGTCACCAAATAAACGGGTAATAAAGGTTTTGTGAATATCGTAATGCTTTTCCACGTTTTAGCCCCCAGTCAAATTGGCTATGCTATCCATCGTCCATCCGCTTGTACGCCTGTCCAACATTTGAGGTACTACACTTTGACCGTGGTACTTTCATACGAAGACTTTATACACTACTTTTATAACTTCACTGTGAAATAAAGAATCCTTTGCAGATATGCAACGTCCATGTTTTAGTTTGATATACAAAATATTGTCGAAATTAGGGTAGTTTGACCATAGGTGCTTTTCACTGTAATATATTTTCACTGTAATATATTGTGTTTATGAGTAATCTGACACTCTTTGTAACTAGATGAAAAAGCGGGATACAACCCTGCGGCGTTCCGTGATTTCATAGTGCAAGGTTTAAAAGAAGCTGAGGGAAATCGAGATCAAGTAAGAACTATTGAATAAGACTTTTGTGTTTATCACATAATCCTTTTATTCAGAGCTTTTGTGCCGCTATATATACTGTGGTTTTGTTTTTGCTGAATATGTAATGATCTTCAATGTTTATTACAACAGCTTGACATTTATTTGTTTTGAATGTTTGCAGGAGACTAAGTTTTTAATCCAAGCTGGATCACAGTATGACTTCAGAAGCAATGCTGAAACCCTCTTTTCTGGTGATGATTCTAAACAATACACTGTGATAACATCAAATGAAATTTCACATACAACTGATTGCTTTGGTTGAACAAATTTTTCATACAGTGAA
>LQRL01185118.1:2865-14114 GCA_001703475.1 Hydroides elegans
AATATAATATAATATGTCAATATCTTGCTATTGAAATAAACTGCATAGAAACAATATGGTTTGAATATGGCTTGCCTTTCATCAATTTAAATCATCATTATATGCATAATGAATTATGCTTGAGATTAAACATATACTAACTAGTCTTATCCTAAACCACAAAATGAAGTCTTTGTTTTCCCGCGTTCTTTTCAGATTTCTTTGACTCCGGCGTGGTAGCAAGCAAAGCCAAGGAAGACGCAGAGAAAGAGGCTGAAGAGGAAGAGGACAAATCTAAGTCGATGGCCGACAAATTGCCAGAAGGCTTCTTCGATGATCCCAAACAAGACGCCAAGGTACGCGTGGTGTCAAATTTGTTTTGCTTTTTGTCTTGGTACCTGGCCTGATTCTTTGTTGTCATTGCAACACATAGAAAGCAAAGGTGGTTTTGACTTTTAAAGATCTAAGGGTGTAAAATACATCCTAAAGGGGAGAAAGTTATGCAATTGACAGTATGTTAATATAATTTAATTAAGTGGACATGAACATTAAAGCATGGCTATGAAGCAAACTTGTAAATAAAAAAGAAAATCGAGTGACAGGAAAATCATAGATCCTTAAACAAGCTAATCAGCGTAAGAACAGCAGATGATGTCATATAAATTAATAACTTAAACACTACAATCCACTCACTTTCAATGCGGGATTGTTTACCGTTATATTGTCAACTATTTAAATCATGTTAATTTATAGCTCCTGTTGTGTGAGTGTTTTTCTGCTGCTGCTATATGGCAATGTCGAAATCTGACTCAGTCCTTATTGCACTGGTCAGCAGTTAAATTGCTGTGCACTCGTTCATTATCATCAATAAGCAAAAAAGCAACACGCATAGTGTTCATCTTCTATAGTTTAATAATAAAAATAACACGAAATGTGGTGAAATCAGAGGAATTTGCCCGAAATCTAGGAAAGGCTCAAGAAACTAACAGAAACCACTAACGTGGCTTCTGTTGTTAAACAGATTTCTAATTTGTAACCGATTTCCAGCTTTATTTTCCTTTTACTTATTATGGTTCACTTTTCAGGTGCGAGAAATCAAGTACGTGGACAAAGACGAAGAGGAATGGGAACGATTTCAGCGAGCCATCAAAGAGGAAAATATTGTAAGAAACTGCTTTGAATATCATTTTAAGAAAGCCAAAAGATCTAATGTAGTTCATTTTAATAAATGAGTGCACGATTTTTCGTTGTATTTTTATTGAATGAATCAAACTGCTCCATCGAAATGTATAGGTGTATATGAGACGTTACTTTATTGTTTGGTTCCTTGTCTTCTAGTATGAAAATATATATATATGCATATACTGTATTTTTATATTGATTGAAATGTTCTAATATTGATCGATTTGTCTGTGTAGGTGTCTGAGCAAATCCAGGAGGAGGACGAGGAAGAGAAGCAGGCTGAGCGCAATGTCAAGGAAATCGACGAACACATGTAAATTGCATTGCCTTTTTAGCAATTATCTCTTTCAATAAGCAACCGTCTATTGTCTCTGTGAGCATTTTGCCTTATCAATCTCAAGGTTTTAAATGCAGCTTTTCGGACAATCATTTAAATTTTCCCTGTTAAAATATGGCACAAAAATATGAATGGTCCCCAAAACAAGTCTTATTATTAACAACAGTTGGCTTGAAATGTTAGTTTGCCCAAAAGGGGTATTTGTTTCATTATAAATTAATGTATGCTCGAAGTGATCTCAATTAATCGTTTTGTTTTTGAGTTGACGTTGTTTCTACATTGAAAGCCATAAACTATAGACTCTTTTAACTTGCGATAGCTTGCCTAAAAACTGAGCATGGCGATTAAGAGTAAAAAACATTGTCCCATATCCAAAACCATTTTAGTAACTTTGTAACTGTCATTTCAGCTACCACTGGAGCAAAGTAGAGGAGCTTCACGAGCAAAAGGACAAGGTCATTGCTACGAGTAAGACGGGCGACCAAAAAGAAGAACAAAGTTCAGACTCAGAACTCGATGAGAAAGAATACGAGGAGTTCTTGGACTGGCGGTGCAAAAAAGTGTGATAGAAATGGAGGGATGTGTTTCGGAGAATTCTAATGGGTGTTTAGCAATGTGAAATACCATTCCTTCAGGTGATACGCAAAAAAGTGTTTCAATGCATAGCTGTGTTTTCTACAAGCAATCACTGTACTGTCAATTGATATCAAATAGGTTTCTTGAAAGTGCGGTAACGATATCAAAATGGAAATCATCCATCCAGACTTCGATCGGAAGTCCCCCACTTCAAAAATTCCTGATAAAATAAATCTGGTATCTCATCTTGAGCAAAAAAAAGGCTATATGGTTGGTCATGGCACATCGAATGACACATTTGCTGAATTGATATCAAAACAGCTACGAACAGAGTGTTTAGATTACATAGGCCGTATGATAACCAATACTTATCGGACTCGTGTGTATATATTGTTTCTTTTGCATTATATTGGATGAAATCATCGAGAGTCGAGATATGACAACAAATTGGCATTTATATATTTTTGAGATCAGTAGAGAATGTAGTAATATAAGGTTTATCAGCTCTTATGCATTTTGGCATTTAACACTCTCGATATGATAACTTGTAACAAAGGTGCTTCAAGATGTAATGCATTAATTAAATAAACAGAACAAAGAAATTGTATTTTTTATTTATCATTCAAAAATAACAAATTAAATCCTTTTTAATTTAAGAGACAACAGCATGAAGTTTTAAATTTGACAATTTTGATAATAATACATCCAAAATTTAAAATGTATTGTTAATATACATGTATGTAGCCTTCTTCGTTTACAGTTACAATAAAAAGTTTTAAAATAATAAAATTTAAGATAGGGTAATTAGGCATTAACCATTTAAACTACATCTTGAACATAGTCCAGCTATGCGAAGTTTATGAAGCTTCTTACACCTACTCCTACCCCTATGGCATCTATAATGGCATATTCTCAACACTAATAATACAACCAAACTATTTTTAAAACATAAATTAACATCTCTGGTGTAATTTGAATGTTTTCATGAATAATATACGCCCTTGTATTATCTCAAAATATAATATTATGGTTAAATGTTTTCTAAGGAGACCATTTTTCAATTAACCTTTATACTTTTGAACCATTAAATATGAAACAAGGTTGCAATATTTCCATATCAAAATTCCAGATCCAAAATCAATAGATAACTAGAGGTCTACCATGTATAACACAAATCAAATATTTCTACAATAACAGTTCTACAAAAGTAATTATTACATGCTTGGCGTTGTTTTTATAAAGAAAACATAAGGAACCACTGGGCTTTCTAAAAGCCGTATTTTCCCGGTGACGCAATAATTGCTAATTTGCATATGTGTAAGCATTTATTGCGTCATTTTTGTTCTTAGCGTTACCCTCCCGGGTGACATGCCGATTAACGGCTTTAATCAATAAAATTCATATTTCATGTTTTTGATTATTACTTTAGGCCTTAATTATAAAACTATGTTAACAATAGAAACACAAAACGCATATAATAAAAATAATACTTCATGCTTTCAGGAAAATACGGGAATATCATTGCCCCTCGGGGCAATAATATCCCGTATTTTCCTGAAAGCATGAAATATTATTATAAAACAAGATAAGTAACAAGAGATCCTATGTCGACTAATGATTTTAATCTCTGCAAGCTCCATTTTCAAATAAGTCTTGAAAATAATTATGCTACAATCTAGTATAAAAGTGAAACTGCTCGCTTCCTGCATTCAATTTAAAACATAGCATATCAACTAAATCTAAGAAACATTCGTAATGCTGTTTGTTTCGATACAATTCTACATTTGTGGTTGTGAAAAAGAAACATTGATTTTCTTTGATAGTTTACTTGGTAAAAATCAATTATTGCTATTGTTATTTAGTAAGTCCATTATTAAACTTAACTAGTTTTAGTTGTTGGGTTTTTTTTTATAATCCATTATTACAAATATGTTAAAAAGCAATCGATTATTTTTTAACATCATGTGAAATGTGTACTTGCGCGAAAATGCGATAGGAAACTAATTGATCCTTATGCCTCAATCGTTAAAAAGCAATTTTCCATCCTTGAAGACAACGTCCAATAAAACAAATATTTGTATTCATATAATAATAAAGCATGCTACAACCTATTACCAATCTGTTTTTACTTCTACCATTGTACGTTAATCTAGCAGTCAGCGGTTCATTTCAAGCATATCAACCTATAGGCCTATCTACATATAGTCTTGCGTAATCATAGTCGTTTTATCATCAAACATCTTACACGCATATCTAAAGACCAAACGACATTTTATCCATGCGTACATGTGTTCATCAAAGTAAAAATAATATATTTCGACTTACTGCCTCCATATACATATAAACGTTTCATTAGTCTATACGCATTACGTTCCATCGAAATCTCTCTCCCCTCCTTTCGAAGAAAAAAACTTGTGCTGAACAGGCCTTGTGTTAACATAACATATAGACTGCTTTTACTATCAAAAATCTCCAATTTAGATTTCAACGATCCTCCGCTACAGATAAACACCAACTAGCTATCAGTCCGTTCCGATTTTAACAGCTCATTCAAAGACTCGCGACTCCCACTTTCTATCAAGCATTTATCTCCACTCCCCTTCAATTTATATTAATTTCAAGACCCTTCAACTTATACAGCTCATTCAAAAAGTCGCGACCCAATTTCCAATTAAGCATTGCTCTCCACTCCAACTCCCTCCCCTTCCTCTTCCCCAAGCAACGCATCACCCGTCACATACTCCTGCAAGTACGACAGGCGCGCCGGTAGACGCCGATAATCTTCTCCTTCCGTTGATGCACCTATTGGCGCTTCGTTGCTGTCACGTGGTGCATCGTCGTCTTCGGTGAAGTCGGTCATGGCGCGTAGGATCTGCTCGTCGTCCAAGACAGCGCCGTAGCTCGCCTGACGAAAAATACATGAACAAAATATATATTCAACGTGATTATTTTCACGGTTATGGGATTACATATCACTTTTCATTCTTTGATGCCTGTTTGTCAACTACCTAAATCTTTATAATCTTTGATCTATTTGATAAACGTACGCACCTTTGACTCAATTTTATTGTATTTGATAGGCCAGATAAGGATATGACTTAAAATTTGAAGCTTATTTCATTTCATGACAAATAAAACAATTTGGCAACCTACCACGCTTGTCGAATCGGAGCTCCGGTTTGGCGCCAAAGTACTGCCATTGGCGCCATCTGTATTGGCGGAAGTGACTTTCGCGCGCTGAATTCCCGCCATCACTTCTTCGTTCACGTGACGCACAATGTCGTCTGCTTCCGGTCTGTTATTTTCGCTGGTTGCTATTTCATTTTCACTGGTTTCCTTTTCTTCATCAATAAATGGAATATCCGCAAATGAGTCATGGTGGTTTGCCGCCATACTGACATTTTCGATTGATTCGTTATTTCCTTTTGTATTTTCACTCAGGATCAGCTCCTTGATTCCGCCACTAGTTTCAGTTAGCTCACTATTGTCCTTGTTATTTCCACCTGGAGCTGGTATTGTATCGATGCTCTCTTTGATTGGAATATCAGCGACTGACGTGTTATTAACTGCCTGATCAGTATCACTTGTTTCATTAGCAGACGATTCATTATCAGCTGTAGCTGTGGCAGTCGGTAATTCTTTTGATAATGTGCTTGGTGCTGAGACAAGGTTGTGCGGTCCTGTGCTTTGAGTATTGGTGCGGGCGATGCTTTCATGTTTTACGGTGTTTGATTGCGCATTATCATCAGCAACATGAGCTGATTGCGCACTTGTGTTAGAAGCAGTGTACTCTGCAGATATTGGATCGTCAAGTCTGTTTTTAGGTTCATTAACTGTGCTTGGTTGGTTTGAGGAAGTGTTTTTGCGCTCAGTACTTTCCTCTGCGGGTAAAATACACTGAGACGGCAAGTATGGCGAAGCATTGTCACTGAAATCGCGCGTGTCATACATTGCGCCCAAATCATCTCTTTCTGGCAGTGATGTTCCTATGAATTTGTTCAACAATCTCACGGGTGTCGACAGGGTTTGAACGACTTTGGATTTGCTTATAGAGCTCGATTTTGATTGTTGGTCTGCCCCGGTATTCGCAGCCGCTTCTACTGATTCCCCCGAACTCGTAGATTGACCATCAACATAACGTTCATTTTCGGCCAAACTCGACTGCTGTGGTTTACTCGATGTAACTGTGACAGTTTCGTCGACCACAAAAGACTGTTCACTGGCGGTATCCGTTTGTTTGACTAGATTCATAGTGACTTTTCCTGAACTATCGGTGTCTGCAGATCGTTTCGAGGGCGATAATATGCTGGAGAGAGCATTTAAGACCGCTTGGGGTTTTGACGGAGATTTATTTTCTGTTACATCATTTCGAGCAATCTCATTTTTGGTTTCACCTGTAGCCTGTGCTATGACATTTCTTGATTTATCTTGCGTATTGTCCGAACTGCTTTCATTATTTAATGTGCCATTACAAGGAATTTGCTCAGTCTTATCATCACAACCATCTTGTTTGCGCTGTGCCACATTGTTGACACCCTTCTCCTCGCTATTGCCTCTACTACCTTGCGCTACGAACGCTATATGCTGGCCCTGAATGCTATTCGTCGTATTGCGCCTCTCTATTTTCGGCGCCGCTGGCGTATAGCTAGGATGACTCAGCGGTTTCGAGCGGCCATCGAGACTGAGCTGTTTCCGCCGGAAGCCAAGACGAAGGCGATGCGTGCGGCCCGTAATTTCCTGTTCGACGCCATCTTCGATCGCCCGTTCGTAGCTGCGTCGGCGCTCCACGGTTGCCTGCAAACAACAGATCTAATTAGACTCTTAAAGGTTAAACTTCAATCGCAACAATATGTTTTACGTTTGCAATTGATATCGGCAATCAATCAAATTGACTTGATCCTAAGAAAAAAACATGTCTCTTTCTGAAACAATAATCTTCTAAAGACTTTTCTCGTAAGTGGCACTTCAAGCTATTCATATTAAAACGGAAAATGTTGACAATTCAGAAATTACTCGGAGATATAAGACTATAATAGTGCAGCACAAACCGGCTTAGCCTGTTCCTGAGCAGCAATCGAATTGATAACCGTAGGTGAAGAGGACTTCTGTTCAGTGACTTTCGGATGCGTAGGTTCTTTTACAATCTGACCATTCACCTCAACATCAGTTTCATTCTATAATCCATATAAGAATGACGAGTCAGGAAAAGAGGACATTTTTATGTAAATCTACCAGTATGTTTCGTCAACTATTACAGGCGTGGGTGAATTGAATAAAATTTCAATTTACAGGTTTATTTATTCCAGAATGTACAGTATGAACTATATTTGCCTGTTACAGTTAAAAGAAGGTCAATGCAGGCTAAATTATATCTTCATCAGAACAAAAACATCAAGCAAAGTGCAAAAACGGTTCCCGCAAGTTTGAAAACAAACCTTACACAAAACATGACCCGAACAGTAACAACAATCACAAAATTTAAAATTTATACCTGACTACAATCCTCCTCCGTTGAGCTATTCTTCGCTTCCCCCTCTTCCTCGCCTTTCACTTCTCCGCCACCATCCCCTGGCGATGTTGGTGCCTCTTCGCCCACGCCCGCACTGCGCTCGCCCATCTCTCGGCGCATGCGCGCTTCGTGGCGCTGCAAGTGAATGTCGTCACTGATGCGCTCGAGGTTGCGCAGTGATTGTGCGTAGCCCTGTAGAACGATAATAAATGATTTAATCAAATTCAAGGTATATATAGTAATGCGGCAATGGTATATTGTGCAAAGGAATTGTACGAATAAATGCCTAAATTAGCTAAGATTGATTGAAAGAGAAATTTTGTAGTGCCAAGTAAATTTAACAATAGAATTACAAATAGCACCAACAATCATAAATTATTGTGAATATTTACCCTCAGTAGAAACTGAACGTAGATGATATTTGCCATATCGATACAACCTACAAAAATACATTACTTACATCTCAGTTTCAACAGCGTTTTAGCACGGATATGACATTGAACACAACGAGGCATCATGACAGACGCCTCAAGAAGATAAATATTACCACTCTTATATCTTTACCCACCTGCTTAGCCAGCTGCACGGCATTCTCCAGCGTCTTCGAGCGTCCCTTCTGTTCCTGCATCGTCTGTGTAAAGCGCGCCTTCATCTCAAAGTAAGGCTTCGATTTAGTCACGTGACGCTTTAACTCTTTGTAGAGCTGTTTGACATGCAGTTCTGCGTCGTTGAATTTGGCCGCTGTGTTTTGGTGTTCGACCTCGCTCTCCAGTCTCTCCTTCTCCGCGTCAGAGACCTAAAGGCATAAGGGTATTGAAGCACTCATATCGCTTGTTTATGTGAACAGCTGTTTTAAGTTATATGTTTATTTCTTTAAAACTCATGGCTTCGGCGAAAGGCGAAACATTCTCCTAGGCTAGGGTAAATTAGTAATTTTCAATTATTTTCTTTCCTTAATTTGTCTTATTGTTGAGCTCAATTTTAAATAGACATGTACCGAAATGCATATTCATCAATGCATAAACGTGTTTCAACTGCTTAAAACACATTAACTATATATCCCCCTCACACCTACCTTCATCGTGGCATGGTTAAGCATCTCCTGCCAAGCGGGATCAAACTGCTGACCATCCCTTGTGAAGAACGCCTCCTCGGCCAACGTCACCATCTCTTTGGCTGCAACCAACTGACCGCACGCGCGCTCGAACCGAAGCGCCGCCTGCTGCGTCTCTTGCTGCAGCTGGGTAAATAGAAACATGGGATTGACTTAGGCACATTGCGTATTAAAGTTGGGTTAACTTTATAATCAAATTTGGTTAGAAACAATGCATACGACGAAAGTAAGTCAGCACGGTAAATGAACTAAGACAAACTGTTTAATGACATGGCATACAACTACAGCAACAAGTATCAATGGACCCTTAATTGATTTAAAACAAGTAGATTATCATTATATCAACCGTAAAAAAAGGACCTTTATAAGAATCTATATTATATCTTATCAATCTTATCAATCAAAAGATGGAACACAAGGCATTTGATATGACCTGAAAGGATCAATTACTTGGCATTGGCATTTCACCGTATAAACCAATAGATATTTTTTCAGTGATGAAATATCTATACAAACTGTGTATTCACTTGGGAAGGTCTAAAATGTACATACCTCTCTCGAGTGTAGCCTGGCGTCATAGTAGGGCCTGGCCTTGTCCACACAAGAGCCGAGCGTCTCCGCGAGTGACGTCAGCTGCTGCGTGGATCCAGTCAGGACCTGCCTGAAGTTGCCACGCACCCGCTGACACCGGCAAAAAAAATACAAATATATGTTAAACGTGTTTCCCTTTATTATTTTGAATGACCCAAATATATCTTTCAAAACTTATTCTTTCTATCAATGTTTACAACCCTTTGCAGAGTCTTCTCCCGAAACATGTATTTGTTTATATCAAAACATAAAGGTCAACTTACTTACCTCAAGCTCGAGCTCTAGCTGGTTGATTTCATGAGACGCCTTATTCAACTTTTCTAGCTCATCCTATAATAAACAAGGAAGTATTTGTGAAACACGAACAGGCCCCAACCGCCCCCAAACTCGAAGGGGTATGGGTTTTTGTAGATTTTAAATATATTTTCTATGAAAACCGCTATTTTTGGCCAATTTTACAACTGCCGGTCGGGTGTTTTTGACCGAAATGGTCAAAAGGCACATCTACGGATCAAGACCTTTCATTTGAGCCTATAACCAAGTCTCTAAGACCTTCCGTTCAAATGTTCTAGCCCGTACAAGCCCAAGTCTTGAAAAACGGCTATTTTTGGCTATTTTGGCCAATTCGACCACTTACGGTACGAGGTCCAAGGCCGTCAGTGGCCCACTTTTCGAGGTTTTTAGCTTATTTCTGTGACGATATAAACTCGTTAGCAGAAAGAAGGCCTGGATATTAAAGGCATGCCTAATATTTATAAATCGACAACTTATTTTGAAGAAAAGAATTGATTATCATAAAAATAAAACACAATTTCCGAACAGTCGTCGCTAAGGACAACAGGCCCTCAGGGCGGCCCACCCACACTTTTCCTTCAAAAATGTTGAATTTAAAATTCTTGAAGCTTACTAAACAGTTACATTTCACTAAAATAGTGCTTTACTATACCAAATTACGCGAAACACGTCCCGAGTGTGTTGTTTTGTCATGATGGTGTTCAGGGGTCATTATATGTAACAAATTTGCTTTGATAAAAATAACTTTTTTATGCTCCATTTTTGGAAACTATGTTAAATGGAAACACTATACAGCTAATAGAGACAGTCACTTTGCATTTAACAGTTCATGCAAAGTATTAGGTATATGCCTGAATTCAAGACCGGGCCACCCTGAGGCCTGGGCCGCCCTGAAGCCCGGGACCTCGTAGGGTGTTTTTGACCGAAATGGTCAAAAGGCACATCTACAGACCAAGACCTTTCATTTGAGCCTATAACCAAGTCTCTAAGACCTTCCATTCAAAAGTCCTAGTCCGTACAAGCTCAAGTCTGGAAAAAATCGCTATTTTTGGCTATTTTGACCAATTTGACCACTTCAGGTAGGGTGTTTTCGACCGGTTTTCACGAACAAGTATTACCATAACTTCACATAAGGCCTAACGGCGGGCACACTCCATCCAATTAGGGTATCAATAAATGTCGATAGCTTGTCCCAAGAGGACTTTTGGGGCCCCACCCAAATAGGACCCTATGTCCCGCAATGTTTCATATCTAAAAAATGATACTGTGTCTCAATTTCAATAAACAATACCTGAATACGAGGATCCAAATCCTCACATATGCTTCTTGAGCTAGGGGAGCTCATCGATAAAGCATTTTCTACGGATTTGAAGTTTTACGCAAATTGTAAAACTACAACAGTTAAAAAGTTGCATGCCCGCACCACACTCGTCAGGTTGTTAAATTATGGTCTCATTTGTGTAGTAAGGCAAGTGGGCGTGGCACCAGTATGTCCGCCTCATTGGCGATATATTGGGTGCGTTTCTTTTTGTTCAGAAGCAGGCGCGGATTTAGAGGGGGCGCACCCGGCGCACGCCCCCCTGTTCACTCTTATATGTAAGACCAAAAAATAAATACACGCCCCCGGCTAATTCTGATAATTAAAACTGTTTGCGCCCCCCCCCCCC
>LQRL01185137.1:0-11482 GCA_001703475.1 Hydroides elegans
TAAAGCATTCTTGCCAATCTATATCCTTCACCTTGTCCTTGATGTACTTTTCCATTAATTTTAATAGACAACATATACATATATATATATATATATGTATATCTTAATTTATTTATTTATATATATATTTATTGATCATTGATATTAATCTGCCTTGGTATAGGTTGAACACGCAATAAAGTATGGGCGATCTTTGAACCTCACTGCTTATATATATATTTTCTCCTGATGCTTTCCTATTTACTTCTGGTTTTTATTCCGTACAGATGAGGAGAGAAGCACATCGTCAGCTAGAACGAAATAAACGAGAAGAAGGGGAACTCATGCGTATACGATTCCATTTCCAATCAGGGATCCGACAGAAGTCTTTCTCTGGAAATGATACACTGAAGGTTAGATTTTTGAGAGTTGAGAGAAAATGATATTCTAAAACAATGTTAAAAATATCATGAGATGGTAGTCATGCAATTGGCAATTGATAATTTTAATTACAATCAGGTCTTACAATTAAATCCATTTGCAGTTCATTTAGATTTAGGAAGATTAACCTAACCAAATTGAAATGAAACTATTTCTTTTTAAAAATTAAAGAAGAATACTTTTTTATATTTGCCCACTCCACAATAATTTCATTGTTTTTATATATTTAAGGACGTGTATGCCTTCATTCGATCACAAGATGGTTCGTCATATCACTTTCGATTTACGGAGAGAATATCGTGTCGACGATTTAGTGATACCTCCTTCAGTGACAACGCTCTTGTCTCAGACATTTTCAAAGACGGAATAAGTCTGTGCGTGTCATGGGATCATAGAGATTTCGTAAGTTCTTAGCTATTTTACAACTTAAACAATTGTTTATTCATAAAAGTTCAATAGCAACAGGATTTAAATTAATATCCTCTTTTATGAAACCTCTCATTTACATTTAGAATATTATATCATATGGACTATCTTGCAATTGTTATATATGTCAGACGCCTTTTTTATTTATTTGTTTAAAATAGGAGCTACCGGAAGAAAATA
This sequence comes from Hydroides elegans, assembly GCA_001703475.1. Taxonomy (NCBI): domain Eukaryota; kingdom Metazoa; phylum Annelida; class Polychaeta; order Sabellida; family Serpulidae; genus Hydroides; species Hydroides elegans. The sequence continues at coordinate 1,027 of LQRL01185137.1, forward strand.
ATTCAGATCCCACACACGCAAACATGAGTGATGAATCTTCAGGAACGAATGAATCTAACACCGCCACGGTAGATGAAAGGCAAGTTACAACATCAACTCAGATCAGGCCTGAGAACAACAGCCAGCCAAGTGAAACGACACGTCCTGAATACCAGGTAATGTATCATATAATAAAGTTGATGTTAGTTTATTATCCTCTAAACCTATGATTTTTTTACAAACGAATAACCAAACAAATAAATGAAATCAAGCCAAAGGCTTATAACTAGATTGAGTAAAAGTGTAGTGTATGAGTATATTGAGTTAATGGCCTACATAGCAAATATATTAGATCATAACATGATCACTCATGAAATGGTTCTTTTAATGGATTTGTTTTTATTGATATTTTTCAGAACCACGTAGAAATGCAAGAACTGCCAGAACAAATATTTGAAGAATACGGACCAGTAGCTTTCCCATCTGAGGACATTACCGTAATCATATTCCTCTTAATAAAACAAACCATTTAATTGCAAATAGATAAGTTGTCCGTGTATTATATTTCAGAAAAAGGACTTCACCAAAATTATATTAAAATATCAAGCTTTTATTCACGAATGGGTCCTTAAGTATAAATGTACGATTTAACCTAAACTTCACATAACTCGATGTAATTCAAGTTTAAATTCTCTTAGGAAAGCCGATGTAATTAAATTCCTTATCCTCTTAGAAACTTCTGTTAAATTAATGCATTATATTTTGTTACAATTCAGGAAATTGATGCTGAAAGAGCACGATCTCCAACACCTCCACCCCCTATGTCTCCAACTCCTTCGCCCCCCAGGTCCCCTTCTGTATCTATACCTGAAAGTGATCACAGTACATCAAGTCAACATTCATCAGATGAATTAGATGCAGCGCCTCGTCGAAGACGCAGTCTCGATCTTTTTCACTCTATCATTGAGGCAGAGGTACCGATGCCTTTTACTATCTTAAAATAACATAGTAAATGAAATGAGCAAATGTAATAAGCATTTATTGCTTTGGATAACAAACTGTTATACCATAAACAAATTTATGGCCATATAATTATCAATTGTTTTGATAAAGGCATAACAGTTTATGTGAAAATGCTATTGATTTAGAACATATTTTAACAAGCCAAAACCAATGAGCCGTGCTGTTTGTCAGTAGACATTCAGTTGCGTATGTTACAGAGCGACAGAGGTATAGCACTTTTTCGTTACATGTAGCTGTTTGTTGTATATGTAATCTTATTCCATTGACAGAGGCAGAAAAATGATCCTACACTTAGAGAAGAAGAGGAAAATGAGTAAGTGTAATAAAATATAAGACATAAGAACGTCAATATTACAAAATGCGTATCTAATCAGTTTTGAACATTAAAAAAACAGCTCACTCGAAATAGCTTTGGTGAATAGAGCTAACAACTGTCATGTTTTATTCGCAATATATAGGTTCATAAACATTTAAGGTCGATTTATGTTATGGCAATTTTCGCGAAATCATCTCACCATGATGAGATTAGGCATTTTTATTTTCATGTACATAATTGCTTGCTTAAAAATCCTAACACTAGCTCAACACAAACACACCCCGTTTTGTCATTTTCAGGCATAGAATGGTAGAAACTCTAACACTTTTACGATCCTGTCTGAACCTTGATTCCGCATTTCACCTTGATGTTCAGCGAGACAGACTTTGGGATTCTTTTAAGGAAGAAACCAATCGACCAAGTTTTGACCCTCATGTCAAACTTGACGTGGTGTTTGTTGACGTGAATGGTAATGGAGAGGGCGGAGTCGACCAAGGAGGTCCTACCATAGAGCTTATCACATTACTGATGGAAGAGGTGATGAATCGTCCCGTTTGGAGATTTAAAGCGGAAGAGCCAAATAACAAATATTTGGTATTAAATTATGAAGGTAAGTCCATATTTGAAAACAAGAATAAAACCCATTGCTTTCAGAATCATTATGGTAACAAATAACGTTTATAAATTTTAATGAAGCAAAAGGTAACGATAGCACTTAAAGTTTTGTTTTACCCACAAACAATCTATCTTAAGTTTATATTGGTAGCGTAAAAGTGTTGCATTTCATGATTGTGTTTTAGAGCTTCGAAAAGGGACGTATGCAATTATTGGCCGCATCATTGTCCTTGCACTGTTACATGGCGGAATGCGTCCCCACTTCATTGCCCCAAAGTGTGCCCGGGCTATCATTCGGGGTTGTATGGAGCCAAAGCGGTTGAATCTTGACGATTTATACAGCAGTGATGATCGCGAAAATTTGGCAAAGGTAAACCTAACATTTATATTTCAAGTTAAATCAGACATATAAGAGCATAAATATACTTCTTTTGTCTAGGAATGGGCCGGGGCTCCGTCCATGATAGTTAATCCCCGGGGCGACATTCGACACCGGACACCGTCTTCCTTAATGACCTTAACTATCACCAACACCGAGAATGCTTTGATTGATCAAAATCATGCAAATGTTAAACAACAATTATATAATGATTCATATTTGAACTTTTAATGCATCCATCTATGCAGTGTTATTGGATAATTGCGTTTTCAATGAATTCACAATTTTGATCTTGCAAAGAAATCTTGTAATTTGAAATATATTTTATGTCAAGGCTCGGTGTAACCTTAATAGACGGGGTATCGATGGGGCCCCGCGACGGGGCGGGGTCGGGTCTCAGTCACGGGGCCCCGGGGCTGACAATCTGGCCCTGACCCATCCCTACTTTTGTCAGCAAACATATTTCAAAACACTCTGTGACATACATATTTTATTACTTATTACAGGCAGCTAGGTCAAAGACAAAGGTATCTAAGGAGCGAGTCCTAAAACAAGTCGCCGGCTACGGCCTTGTCGGTCCACTAAAGGACAACACGGCTGCCTCTCTTCAAGATGTAACTCGAAAACTTCTCCACTATAGCTTAGTAGGACAACATGCTGCTGCATATGACCAGTAAGAATTCATTTGAATATATATCAATTAATATCTTAAGTGTACATCCTCATCCACCTATCAATTTCTTAGTCTACACTAAGCATCCTCCAGTTCAATTTTCCAAGGCAATAAAGGCTATAAACGTCTATAGCACAAATCGATTTAAATGAAGAGAATCATAAGAGAAATTAGGAAAAGTTTAAGCTAGATTGGAATTAGCATAAAATCTTAGCATATAATGTTTAATTATTTGGTTGGGCGCTTAAAAGACATCTGCGCAAGTTATCACACCATCACGGGAAACAAATACAATAGATTACATTAATAAGCATGGTTGTTGTTAACAAATAAATTTGAAATAGTCAGCTTCCATATGAAAACATTTATGCGTCTTCACAGTGATTATGTGTCAATTATATCTATAAGATAAATGCTTGAGTGTATCCACTAGCTGATTTCTTCAGACATCATTATTGATATAAATTTATTGACACAATTTAGCATAAATGTTTATAGACTAAATAGCAACCCTTGAACTAGGATTGCTCATAGTGCAATATTATTTCTTCACATATGTTACTTTTTTTCTTGACAGGCTGCGACATGAAATGCAAAAAACTTGGAGTTTTACCATCCCTGGCAAAGAACATCAAAGGAGCGCTCACACTGTTCACCTCAATTCAAGAACCAACGGCTAAAGATGTTATCGATGTATTCTCAAAGAATATCCACTACAGTCCAAGCTATAAGAGCCGCCATCCAATTGAAGAACAACATCTGCAGTGGTTTAAAACCTTTATTGAAAAACTTGCAGGTATACCAAGCTGCTTGAAGCAAATTCTAATCGATTGAATATATATAATAAATGCCAATCAATAAATCAGTCAATAAATTACCGAACACATTTAATCGGGTTTTAAATATTATTTGATAAGCAGGCCAACGAACAAGATATGCGTAAGATTGTGGTTTGATAAATGGAAGTGGCTTATCATTGCTAAAAAATATATTGAAGTCAATGTTGTTTTATAATTTTGTTTACATTTCTCATAGCACCATCAATAAAATCGCTTAAACCAAACCCGTTTAAATATATGTTTCAGACAACAAAATCGAAGTGACCCTCGGTGACCTGCTCAGAGCAGTCACAGGAATGCCATATTTGCCTGAAAACGGAGTAAGCCCCGACATATCGGTAGGATTCCACCACGACGAAGACCTGGCAGAAGTGAAAAAGGGAGGATTATTGCCATACTTCAGCACATGTCCTCCGGCTCAAGTAAACCTTCCAGTTCCATGCACAGATTATGTTCAATTTGAAGAAAGAATGATATGGGGTATAAGTGGAGGATTGGGATCATTTTTGGATACCTAGATCGATTTGACGCCCCGATAAAGCACTAGATGCTATTAGTAATACAGCACCGTTGGATATCTCAGGTTCAATAAGTGTACAATGACGACATAAAGCGTAGACTGCATCTGAAAATTCAAAGCTAGTAGCTTATTGATTGTGTGATTGAATGTGTATGCACCTTGGCGCCACATGAATATTCGATCTTTGCGGAGGAATATTGAAAGTTATTGCACAGTGTAAAGGATGCATAATTTTCGCAGTGAGACTAGCTCTGTTTATTTCGCTTGCCTAATCATCAGCTGATTGCAATGCTATGCGACTCACTATTCCATAGTGTATCTTTACAACGACCTTGAATAACATTGTCGTTTTATAAAATTACTTATTTGATTGTGGTATAATCACGCTGCATCTCAGAGTTTTATGAACATAGCATGTATCCTACCTTAATTATCAAGGTAATTTGAAATAGTAAAATAGACAAGAACGGGCATCTCAATTATAGTCAAAACTATTTTTATAAAAGCTGAAGCCTTAAATAAATGTGGATTTTTTTGTCTGGCCATCGTTTTTTAACATAGTTAAAAGTAGCATTTGCAGTATTCCATAAAAGTGTATTTGTTAATTTGATTTACATAGCTATGCTACTACAGTTGGTCATATGTTAGCATTCAAAGTGCGATTGCGTTATGTAACATTTATACACTGAGTGTATTTTAGGTATACTAGTTTGATCCGTAATTGTGTTAACCATTAGATTTAGACCATATATTAAATTCATTGTCGTTTCTGGTATGTATGTGTGTGTAGACTGTATATTTCTTTTAATGGATCTGCGTTTCATTAATTATTGCCGTTTAATATTATCCCTAAAATATTATGGTTATAATAATTTAAGTAAAAATGATTCATTTATAAACACAGTCCGTTATCTTAATTTAATTGTGTTCACCCATTAGAATGTAAACGGTATGAAGAAGTATGTAAAGAATGAATTTATTGATGGGAACAAGAAAGTGTGACTGTGAGCCAGCCAAGAGGTGTTCATTATATTTTCGAAAACAACCAAAGCTGTTTATTCACCACAGAGTTCAATGCACTGGGTGGATAATCATAGTTATATTTCTATATTAATAATTTTAGTTTTTTTTTCGAATTTATTCTAAACTATTATTAAATTGTAGTGAATGTGGAGTGACATGACAGTAACAGTACACGAAGCTTCGATCCTCACTATCCGTTAATATTAAGTCAGCATGCCACATAAAAAATTGTAAAGCTTTGTTACGATAATACTGAACCAAACCTCAACAGAATGTTTTATAACGTTTTATTACACGGAAGATAACGGATTATCAAAATTACACAAAACAGATTACCATATTATTTCTAATATATTTATTTCAAATAAGAGTGCTTACCCATTGGTATTTTAGCTTACTGATAGTATTTACTTGTAAATAATTGTGTAGTCTTTGTTGTGGTAGAAATAAGTTGTATTCAACCAGTATATATTTGATATCTTTTCACATTACCATCATATGAGTGGTCATAATTTTCAAGCTAAATTTCTCATTTTTTTTTTTTAAATATTGTATTTGGAACGTTTTCCTTTAATCAAGTGCTCGTATTTGCTTAGCCAAGTCACATAGTATTCCAGAAAAGAAATCGTTTTCCATACGCATGTTGGCTAAACAGTGTGTTGCACCATATAGAAGTACAAACCAATATGGGCTACAACCCACAATTTTGAAAATGTAAGAGGCATTGGGGTTTAAATGTTAACATTATGTCATACTGATTGTAGATATAACTTTGTTATATATTTGCAGTATGTTTTTATAACATTCAAGTATTTGGAAATGGAATTGGAAACGCTTTTTTATATCTAATGATCCGCCATTGTTTAATGATTATGGTTGCCTAATCCTTTTGCTCGGTTTACTCCCTTATTTGATTTATATTCAAGTCCAGCATGTATACGAAAATCATTAATTGTCAGTGTGCTATTAAGCAATAAACCAATAGACACCTCTATTTTAAAGAGTGAAGATTAGTCGGTATCAATAAGAAATATTCTCGAGATAAGTTTATTTCAATATTCTCATTTCTTGTTTATCTTGATATTTATTATCCCATTGGCGACATGTGTTACCATTACACTTAGATGGTAACGGTATACCTACTCCATCAGTCTTTACATAAGTCAAGATCATCCAGATAAGTCGTTGAATCACGTACTTTTAGACTTTTAAACCAAAATGTTTACACACATGTATGGAATGGCATTCTTTGCGATTCACTGACAAGATACCAAACCAGAAAATTTAATACGGTAGGAATTTTCTGGTTCGGCATCTCATTTGATTTTGTAATTTTTACAATAATCACATTTTAGGAATATATTATAGGGAAGGGACAAGGATCAATGATTTTGTGTTAAACTGTGAGGTTTGATGTATAAGTATTTGAGGTGATTGCAATCGCATTGACCCCTCAACTGATGCATCATTAATATGAAATTACATCTCATATTAATCTTACAACGTTGAGTGTTGACCGTTGTAAGTAACATTTTGTTAAAATATAATTCGATATAGAGTTCACTAACTATTGCCAAGCGAAATTTGTATCAAATTTATCATACACAAAAAAAAAATTGGTACTTCTTTAGTACCTTTTTGATAGATTTTATCTTCATACTTGCACGTTATTTTCATGATCAAGTCATCGATAATATTTAACAAGTAAACTTTGGGAGATCAAATATTATCTTTTTTTATGCTGTAAGCATAAAATAAGACATGTTTTATAAAATGTCCAGCTATTAACCGCTAGCTTAAAACATTTCGCCGAGACATATCGGACCCTTAGGAAATGTTTTTGCGAGCTAATGCATTTTAAGGACAGGCCATTAAGAAAAAAAACGAACGAAGTTTTTTGGACGACATAGACATGCAAGTATTTTATATTGAAAAGAAATAGCTATACAAATTTCGCTTTATGCGCAACATACATGTTTAACATACAATAAAAAATATGTCATTAGAGGAAAGCGTTTTGTCATTTATTTTCATTACAATTCATGTAATCTTCTACAGTTTTACAAACACTTTTTTCATTTCAAAGAATGTTTTCAAAAATCCAAGTTATCGAAATGTGCATTTCGTTAAAAAAATAAAACGTTCTTATTGTGTTCTTGGAATTGATTAAACAAGAAAGTATTTGTGAAACACGAGCTGGTCCCAACCGCCCCTATACTCGAAGGGGTATATTTTTTGTAGATTTTAAATATATTTTCTAAAACCGCTATATTTAGCCAATTGGACAACTTACGGTTGGGCGTTTTTGACCGAAGTGGCCAAAAGGTACATTTTCGGACCAAGACCTTTTATTTAAGTATATAACCAAGTCTCTATGACCTTTCGTTCAAAAGTTACAGCCCGTACAAGCTCAAGTCTTGACAACCGCTATTTTGGGTTATTTTGACCCATTGGACAACTTACGGCAGGGGTGGAAATAAGATAATTTTCACACTCGCCAGACGTGCGAGTGAGTCAAATTTCACACTCGCCAGCGAAGATTTACACTCGCCATGAGGTGAAAATATGAAAAACCGCGTAAATATGCTCCCTAATTAGGTTTGCATGTGGACAAAGTTAATTCTAAGACAAAATAAACGAGCGCCGAAGGCGCGAGCCGCATTTTTTAGTGAATAATTTAAGTTCTTAAGATTTAATCAAAACTTTTTTGGAAAATTATGTTTTTGACGGTAAATTTTACACTCGCCAGGCTGGCGAGTGACTTAAAATTCACACTCGCCAATCGACAATTTCACTCGCCATGGCGAGTGTGGCGAGTGTTATTTCCACCCCTGCTTACGGTCGGGTGTTTTTGTCCGAAATGGTCAAAAGGCACTTCTATAGACCAAGACCTTTCATTTTAGCCTATAACCAAGTCTCTATGACTTTCCGTTCAAAAGTTCTGGCCTGTACAAAAAAAAGTATGACGGACAGACAGATCGACAGACAGACGGACACCCCAAACCTAGAGCCCCCCAGCCTTTTGGGTTGGGACCTAAAAACAAAACGCTTTCCTGATATGTTGTACGTACCTCGAATGAACTGCTCTAAAAAGAGAAAATAAATCAATTTTAAACATTGAACATGCAAAATGAAATATCAGTGTTGGCTTTCTAATTTACGATACCTTAATTGCGTGGTTGTTTCCAGCTTTCATATCCGAGTTTCAATTACTAATTATAAATCAGAACAACTATATTTCATTTTGCAGTTTGATGTATGTATTTATAAAATGTGTTTGTGTTTGTATGTGTTGTTATGGGACCCTACAATATGGTAAACAACATTTGTCTCTACATGCATTAGCGATATACTGAATCACAATTCATTTTACCAAACTTGCATGACAATTAGTCATATTCTTATTTTTGAGGTGGAACTGACATGGTCTCCACAGAAGCAAACGCTTATTTTAACTAATATCAAATCAATATGGTTATAACGTTTTGAGATATGTTAACCCATGGATTCCTTAAATTGACATTTTGGTACATTTGTAATACTGACAGTTTATCGCTTGTGCATGATTCCTCATAAAACTCTCAAAATAGGATAGACCATTGTAAGGCCCAGCGAAATTGACATCCGTATACACTATGTCTATTTATCGAGATATGAGAATAAACAAGGTCAGAAATATCGAGTCGGGAGATCAAAGAAAAACACGTACCGGCCGGCATCGGGATAAAAAGTTTTGCACAGAAGTAAAAAACTCATATTTAATACAAACAACTCAATACACACTTTAAGTTTTACCTCAACATGTGTCTTACATGTAATCTGATCCTGCACACACCATATTTCAATAGATAACATAACATTTTATCATTTGACAGAAACGTGTCCGGTTGTAAAAATGTCACGAGGTCAAGGCCGACCGATCGTGAAGGAAGCAGAGTCTGCGGCAGAATACAAATATATTAAATTCGCGGACTGCCGCATTTTTTTCATTCATATGCAGCATTGTCAAGCGAGCTGTTGCAAACAAAATAAAACCTATCACTTATAAAAAGAACTATATAAAAAATAACATACAAATAATTTAATACTTTATTTGATCTTTCGAAACATAAAATGATTGACACATCGAACACATGAAATCTTAACGAAAAAAGGATTATTTATAAAATGACTTGTTCTTCGATATATTTATTCATTTTTGAAACAACTAAGAGATAATTTGAGCATTGGCGACAAATCTCATGCCATGAAGAATGAGTGATGACTCAAAATGTGGACTCTGTAGTGAGCCCAGTCATTTGGAGCACATTATATCTTCTTGCAAAACAGCGCTTACGCATCGGCGTGTCATGTGCTAAACCAAAGCAGTGCGAAAGGAGGGTTTGAAGTTTGTAAAAGCAGGACAAACAGTCAGCAAACGAAATGAAACAAAATATTGTATTCAACAGTAACAGCCTATTTCATCAAACTGAGCGCAAGATTGGGTATAACGTGTTGATCTCGATAAGCGACTCGTCTTCCCCTGTGAGATAGAAACACGATTAAGATAAGATGTAGTAATGTGATCTAAAACAAAGAAGATCATGGTGGAATTAACAGTTCAATGGGAATCAAGGATCGATTAGGCGTATGAAAGAAAGAAACTCAAATACTGTGACCTATGTGATAGCTGTAGGTAGAAAGGATGGTACGTGTGGTGCTACCCTGTCGAAGTAGGGTGTCGTGGGTTCGTTTGAATTTCGACAATTCGCGCTTTAGATAAATTGAGTTAACCGGGAAAGAACGAAATCGGCGAATGAAATAAGCAAGGTGGCGGAAAAGGAATCTAGTTGGTTGTGGATTTCAAACAATTTTGTATATACTTTATACCTTTATACGATGTATATCGCAGGGCCGCGGATGTCGTCAGGCCTTCTCCTGGCGTCGCTGCTGGTTTCGGGGAATTCTGAAGACGACCAGCTCCGCCAGGTTTCAGCAAGGTTTCCCTCACCGCGGCCGGCTTGCTACGAGCTCCTAGTTCACCGATTCTTGCTGTTGTAGTTCTCTTCGCAGCTCCATATGTAGCTGACCCATGATGTTTTTTCCTGGC